>CAVMGG010000795.1:0-26363 GCA_963680895.1 Fragum sueziense
GTCTAGGGGCCCGTCTCGCAAAATGAATTTTTATTGGACCAATCGTCCAGAAAAAATCTGTTGGTACCAGGTGATTGTTAGTTCAATGGGACGTTAGAATAGGGTGGATGCCATAATCAAAAGTGGTGCAATTTTTTTTACAAACACTTTTTTACCCCACCCACTTGAAATTAAGGTTAAATAGTAGTCGTCAGAAATTGTTTTTATACTACCATTTTTATCTAATTGATAAATTATTTTTATGGAAAGAAATCACATTTGAATAGTCTTCGTGATTGTAATTTTCTTATACCAAAAATCATCTTGAATTCTAAGAAATCTACAATTGTCCTTACCCCACCCACCAGTTTAAGCTATGTCTACCCCCTTCTACTTCATGATGTCGTTTAAAAGCCAAAAACTCATAGATCTGCTTAAAACTGTGAAAATGCATTTCCAAGTACCTGGAAATGTTTTAAAACTTCTAACATGACATGTCATTTGATAAAAACATGTTTAATCCATGTCCGCAAGTTGATATATTTTTTGAAAATTTGAAGTTTTCTGTCGGAAATGGCTGATTGCTTATTTATTGGCAGATAATTCAGATAAGTCACAATTTTGCACCCAAATCTTCGAAATAGACTGAAAGAAGTAATGTAGAAGGAGACAATTTAGAATATGTTAATGAATTCTACTGTCCATTTTGTCCGTCCGATCGTCTGTACGTCTTTCATCGCCCAGACTTTGTGTGCTTAAAACGTAATCAATATTTACCTGTAACTTTCGAATTTCGCGTTTTCAAATGACATTTAACGTAAATCCTTGAAAAAGAGTTTTGATTGTCAGATATTCTTAATAGATAACATGAGGACCATGATGGTCCAAAATCGCTCACCTGAACCAAGATAATATGAGCCAAAGTTTTATTCAAATCAATTAATAGTTGTGACTGCAAAACTGAACACTCGTAAACAGCAGTTTTGTCAAGTTCAAGGGAAAGTAATTGTTGGATCATGATCAGACTGAAAACTGAACCATATCTTGTGGTCACTTTTTGTATCGACCGATCAACATGTGTGTCTTTTGCAATGAAAACAAAGTCAAAAATGGTAATTCTGTCAAAATTAAAGGCTTTTAACTCAGGATGTCAGATTCACATTAACACTATAAAATATATCTCACAGTCACAGACTGAGATTTGTCTAGCTTGGTCAATGTTTGTGGTAGCTAGGGTGACAACAGGGTCGAAAAAGTCAATTTTACAGAATTCAAGAGCAAATAACTCTAGACTTTCTATTCTGACTAAATAACTGAATGCCAAACTAATCCAAAATCTCGTTTTCGTTATCTTGGTGTCCAAGTTTTGTCTTGATTGTTCACTATGTGTGTTTTTAGAGTAAAAACAACGCCGGAAACATTCTACCCATCAAATATCGTCTTGATTTGTCAATCTATCTGGTTATTTGACTGAAAATAAAGTCAAAATGGAAATTTTTTTCCAATTCAACGGAAGATAACTTAACAACTTCTGGTCCAATTATGTGGAAATTTGTATTCATCTTATAAGAATGGTCACCAACATTATGTTTTAGTTTTTTGTCTCGACTGGCCAAAATCTGTGGTTGTTAGAGTAAAACCAAAGTAAAAAACATCATTTTTTATCAAATTCGAGTGCACAAAAACACAGCTTTCTGATCCTGCCGGACTGAAATTAAAATCATTCTATATCTTATGGTCACCAAGATTGTGTCCAAGTTTCATTTGGATTGGTCATTAAGTGCTAGAGTGTAAACCAAGTCGAAAATAGTCTATAACAGCAATTTTGTAAAATTCAAGGGCATATTTCATGACTTCCAGTTCCGATCATTCTGAAAATTATACTCGTCCTAGATCTTATGGTCATCAACACTGTATAAAAATTTCATTTGGATTAATCAATACTTGTAAATGCTAGAGTGTAAACCAAGTCAAAATATTCGAAAACGGCAATTTTGTAAAATTCAAGGGCATATAACTCATAACTTAATGTCCCGATTATTCTGAAAATTGTATTCAATCGAGATATCATAGTCCCAATCCTTATGTATAAGTTTCATTTGGATTGGTCAATTATTATACATGCTAGAGTGTAAACGGAGTCGAAAATAGTTGAAAATGACTATCTTGTAAAATTCAAGGGCATATAACTCATGACTTTATGTCCCTATCATTCTGGAAATTGTGCTCAGTCGCGATCTCATGGTCATTAATATTATGACCAAGTTTCAAATTGATTGGTCTCTAGTTGTAGATACTAAAGTGTAAACGAAGTCGTAAATAGTCGTAAAACGGCAATTTTGTAAAATTCAAGGGCAAGTAACTCATGAATTTATGTCCCGATCATTCTGAAAATTGTACTCAGCTGAGATCTTTTGGTTCCAATTGTTATGCATAAGTTTTATTTGGATTGATCAATACTTGAAGATTCTCGAGTGTAAATCAAGTCGAAAATAGTCGAAAATGGCAAATCTGTTAAATTCAAGGGCATATAACTCGCTATGTTCTATTCTGATCATTCTGAGAATTACACGCCTCAGAGATCTTATAGTCAGCAACATAATGTCCAGATTTCAACTTGATCAATATTTATATAAATGCTAGAGTGTAAACAAAGTCGAAAACAGTCAAAAACGGCAATTTTGTCAAATTCAAGGACAAATAACTCATAATTTTCTTCTCCGATCAGGCCGAAAATCACACTAATTAGAGATCTTATGGTCCTCATCATTATGCAGAAGTTTGATTTTCATTGGTCAATATTTGTGGATGCTAGATGGTAAACAAAGTCTAAAAAAGCTATTTTTGATGTTCAAGGGCAGATAACTCAGGACTTTCTGGTCCGATCTGGCCAATAATCAAACTTATTGAAGAACCTATTATCATACTTGTTCTGCTTTAGTTTAATGAATATTGGTTTACTTTTGCGAGAACTAGATAGTAAACATGTTTTGTCATAAAGCCTTTCTTTGAACATGCCCTTATTGGTGGTAAGAGTTGTCTGCCCCCAGAAAAAATCACACCGACATTTGTTGCAAAAGTCATCCTAGAATGAAACCTAATTGACTTCAAAATATCCCTATGGTGTCTAAACTTTTCTATCATCAACGTTTAAAAAGATAATAAAGTTTGAAAAAACTTTTCTTAATTATTTTAGAGTGATTTTTCTATTTTGGTGAATGAACATTTATTAGGGCAATTACGGTAAATGTCTTTTAAAAACCGACTATTCTATTACTAATTATTTTTTGGCATACATAATATTTCAATTAAAACATAAAGTTATTGAGGAAAAAAGTAACAGAAAAAATTTTGACGACAATTTCGATTCATGGTCAACTAAAAAACTGTTTATTTCATTTTTTGGTGGGAAGAGTTATCTGCCCCTGGAAAAAATCTGCACCACTTTCAGTTCTGGCATCCACCATAAAATAAAGCCCCAATGGTTACCCTAACTCACTGTACCATCGGAATCTTTCTGGACTATTGGTCCAAAGAAAACCACTTTCTAGGCCTCTTTTTGGGGTTGGCCCCTAGACTAATATTTGTAAATTATATACTTCTTGAAGCAAAATTTTGAAGCCCGGCACTGTGAATCAATTTATTTTTAGTGTAATTACAAGCGTGTTTAATTTGATGAATTTTGTATAAAGTGGTGATTATTTAGGGTCTGTAAACCTTAAAGTAATTAAGTCATGAGCTGTAAACACCACAGAGTACCTACAGATAGCAACGGAACGTTAGCTTCAACTCATTCCTGTACTCAGTTATACGCATTGGTGAAGAGAAGCAACGTGCAGTAACTTTTATGCTCTAAATAATTTGAAACAAGGGTCAATTAGTGCATAAACCCGCGTCGTGCGACAAGAGCACAACGCCCATTCAAAGCACGATTACAGATGCTATCGATATATAGAATACAAATTTATGTTGTTTTTTTCACAGAAATGTCTAATCACAAAACATCTTATGTTATATAATACGAAAAGTAAAAAAAGTAGCAGGAGAAAAGAAAGTTAAAAAATACGATTTTGCTCCGGGCATGCTTCAGAGCATCATATTTTAGAGATAAAGAACTATGTTTTTTTGTTTTTCACAAAATTATTCCTCAGGGAATGTAATAATACACTATAATAAATCACTCGATTAGATATATCGGCAAATTTGGCCTTTTCAAGAGGTTGAAAAAAAAAATTAATCACACTACATAATAATTTCGCATTCTTAATTTTTCAACCTCTTGAAAAAGGCAATTTTTGCCGAAACATCGAATCGAGTGATTTATTGTAGTGTATAGTGTTTGTGTTTTAGTAAACTTAATCTTTCTAAGTGACACCGTGGTTTAACAAATTATCAGTCCTGTTACTGACCAACTTTCAACACTACAAAACGGAAAAAGGGTTTAACCCTTTCCCAAACGGTAAAATCTCAGGGTGATCCACTTCAAAAACTGCCACAAATGACAAAATGGAAGCTATTAAAGATAGAATTTGTGTAAAATATGGCATAGAAAATATTGAAACAAAAAGAGAAACTGCTGGTTATCAGCAGTTTCTTCTTTTGTTTCAATGTTTTCCAAAGCCTTTTCTGTTAGGGACGTGAAAACCAGGTCTTGTTTGGGAGAGGGTTGAAACGCCACAAAAATGAAGACACACTATGTACATCCATCATTTGTCGACTATTACTACTTAGTGATTTCAACTGTACGAGTGATAACCGGTTATAGGGCGCGAGTAATACTTTTGTAAATGGAACTGCCCTTCAAAGTTTATTTAACTCTTTCCCAAACAAGACATGATTTTGACGTCCTAAAAAGAAAAGGTTTCGGAAATCATTGAAACAAACTAAAAGCCAACAGTTTCTCCTTTTTGTCTCAATATTTTCTTGACTATATTATACACAACTCCAATCCTTATTAATGTTCATTTTGTCGTCTGCTGCAGCTTTTGAATTTGACCACTCTAAGACTTTGTCATTTGGGAAAGGGTTAAACAATTGACCAAAGGCCGATTGTCAATCAAAAACATCGATTGGCAAATGGACGATCAGAAAAATGTCATGCCCCAACTGTTCTTCGTTGCGCGTGTTTTTCTATCGATTTATCAACTGACAATCAAAACAATCGACATGCCAATGGCAAAGACTTTTGTGCTAACAATAGACTATGTTTACTGTTATGTTTTGATAAACCGTCGGTGTCGTTATAAAATCTCGTAACTACGGCTTAAATCAAGCCATAGTTACGAGATTTTATAACAACACATTCGGAATACTATTTTGTATGTCCTAATTTACGTCACGATCAACTGGATAAAATCATTCCCTATTAAAAATCACATCCCCATTGTTTGTCTTAAATTCTATGTTGGGCGGAGCGATCTGTTGATTGGTCAATTATTGATAGAAGTTACAGAGATCGGTATTGCAGTATGAGGTCACGTGACCATCAACAATCGTCACTTTTGTAGGAAAGGTCCCACTGGCACACGACATGAAAGGTCCCTCTGTAAAATAAAGAATTCGACTCTTAGAGAAAATACAAAGTACGTGTAATAGGGTGGTGTGAATTTTAAAGATGTTGAAGATGCCAATAACTTTTTAGATTTAAAATAGATTGCTGTGAAATATAAAAGAGAAAATTTTAAGAAAAAGGAGAAATGCAAACAACATGCATTTCCTTCTTTTGCCACAATATTTTCCCAATTCGCCCTACTTCGAATGTAAAAATAAGCTATTGTTTCGGAAAGAGTTAATTCCCTCACGATTTACCTGACGACAATCGTTTAGACTAGTCAAGATAATCATGAGATGTAGGCTGATATAAGCCGGTGAATGCTTCTGATGTAATCACATTACCTGTGTTTTGTGGTAGAAACAAGATTGGCAAGATCTTGATATTTTCTCTAAAAATCAATATTGCGACATACACATTTTGCATGGATAATATTCAATTCATCGTCAACAACCCATTTTAACTTTTTACAATCAGTTTTTGTCGTAAGTAAATGGTAACATAAACGACAACTTACACGCAGTGATTTTAGCCTACACTACCAGCTGACTACTCAATCATAAGGACAAACACGTGCAATGATCTTTTATGTGATCTTTCTTAAATAACTGCAATTTTCGTATTTGAAACAAAATGTCAACTTACGATAGGTTAAGATGATTATGCACGACCTCGTTCCACAATCAACTATTTTTAAAAATCCAGCAGCACAGTTTTCGAAACACTTCAACGCATAGGATCCTGATAAAAAAGAAACGACAGTTAGTGTTCGTGATTATGTTTGACATATTCTCGACACTCGGATTCAATTTAACCATTTACGGCAAAATATATACTAGG
Organism: Fragum sueziense; assembly: GCA_963680895.1. Taxonomy (NCBI): domain Eukaryota; kingdom Metazoa; phylum Mollusca; class Bivalvia; order Cardiida; family Cardiidae; genus Fragum; species Fragum sueziense. The sequence continues at coordinate 6,371 of CAVMGG010000795.1, forward strand.
CTGGTATAAATTCAAACATGTTACAGATAACAACTCGTCTTGAATCTCTTAAATGATTTTTTTTTTTACATTTTCTTTAGTCGAATTGTCGAAAGTATAATAATTCGTCGATTAAAGATATGAAATTCCTGTCTATAGCAGTGAAACTCCTAGGAAAAATCGCCCATCTTCGGGTTTTTGAGTTGCAAATGTACTGCTTTTTCCAACCAGTTACCCGTTGTTTACATTTGGTTACTCATAACAAATGTATCAGTCGACAATCTGATTTGTTCCAGCGAGACCTCGCTGGAACCAATGAAAACGCTTTCCAGGACACAAAGATAATCGTACTAAATATGCCAAGGGTGAATACAGAACGTCAGTACACTATACCCAGAATGTGCAGTTGTTCAACCGTGAAGTGCTTGAAGTAGGTAAAACCTCATACACTGCTTGGAATTGATACACAAGCTTACCAGGCTTTTCTTTTCTTTTTCTGTATAAATTATTGAAACATATTATTCCATTAGGTTTTAATATTAAATGCTCAGGCAAAAAATACAGAGGAAAATTGGTAACAAGTTAAAGGTAATCCAATTGCCTATAAGAGGATATTTCAGCTATGTGACAATTTCAAAAAATCACAGAACTTGATAACGAATGTAAGGAGATCAAATAAAACAATTACCATGCGAATTCTGTTTTGTATTGTGAATGATAAAAACATACGTGGTCTCATTAATCGAACGTAACATATCTTGGTATTTTATTCCATCCATAATGCAATGCCTATTCCATGTCCGGCAAATTATGTAACTGTTCCTTAACCTCAGCGAAACTAAAACCGAAAAGCGAATAGCACCTTCACCACTCTCAGGGCAGATTTACATGCGCCCAATTCAAATTCCAATGCCATTTTGCCAGGGAAAGGGATAGAAGAGAGTGTTCACACTTTCTTTACTCTATGTCCCAACGTTTAACGTTTATGATTGACTGAAAAAGAAAAAAACACTCGCGCATGGAAAAGGTATGTCGTCGGATCTCGAGCTATTCAATTCTTAAACAATCATCTCGTAGCACATTCTCATGCACCTTCTTCTGTCCACGCGTCTTCTTTCGCCTGCGACACTAACATTGAATCTTTTCTCGTTAGGAAAGAGGGGCTACCTCAAATCTGCGTATGTCCAACTGTTACAGAAGGTCTATAATAGGCGTTTTTAACGATGACGTCATGTTAGTGCTTAACTGAAGGAGTCTGGATACCGAACGTCTAGCACTAAAATTAATGTTTAAAATTTGACATCGAACAGTTCTACGACTCAACTAACATTTTCCTGTACCTTCCCAGCAACTTCCGGTTACAACGTAATGTTACTTAACGTTAGTGCTAAACACGAATTTATCGGCCTTGGTTATGAACATTTTCATTTTTCGACTCCCTAAGAGTTGAAATGCGTTCCAGAATTTAAAGATTGACAGACGCGTACAGGCCTAGATATCTATTTTTTTCCTTGCTATCTAATCATTCTGAACATCCTGTTTCTGTCGGTGTCGGATTGCTTACTCTTTCACGTTAACTGGAATGCAACTCTGGACTTTTATGTGCCAATCAACAAAGATCAAACATTCTGAAAATAATGTCACTATTCAAAACACAATTGTGTGGGTTGGGTACTTTTCAAATTTTAACGATACGCAAGTACATGCTGATGGTACGTCGATGAAACGGATTAAATCATTTAGATATCAGAAAATTACTGTGCAAACATATAATCATGAAAATATCATAATGCTTTGAAATTACGAAAATATATTTATTCTAAAACTGTAAAGTTAAATTTGTCTTTAAGTATATATTGTATTTCTATGTTTAATTTAGCTTTCATATGATTTGAAAACGTATTTAAGACGATCCAATTCGTCATGAAACATTTGCTTTGATGACTACGTCCAAGCAGACGATAAAGCAATTTATATTGGAGGACCAATGTCTATGTTCAGGCCAGTATCAGAATATTTGAGGCGCTAAATTTGATTTTCTCGAAATATTTAGTGTAAAATAAGGAACATTCGACACATTTGCCTACTTTGGAGGGGGAGGGATAAGGGAAATTTGGAATATTTGGCCACTTTGGAGGGGGGTACTAAGCCTCAACAGGCCAATCCTGTTTCTACGGTCTATCATATCAATAGACATGGGATATTGATTAATCAAATTGGTGTAGACGTTTGGTAAAGTTAAAACCATTGGTAACGTAGATAAATAAATCAGAAGTAAGCACTCCTTCTTTTTATTGGACTCAGTATAGATTGAAATATTCAGTTTCAAAAACTGACAAAACAATTCTTTTTGTGGCCAATTTTTTATATACTGAACAAAGGTGAAAACGCTAAATTGCCAGATTTCTTGTTTCTCTAAATATATACTAGGACAAAAAAAAGATACGTAACCCCAATTTTTCAAAGTATTTTCGAAAAAATATATTTTGAAAAGTTAAAATGAACAGTTCAAATTTCAAAATAAAACAATACTAGTAATGGTAGAGCATTTTGAAGTAGATAAAATAGGAAAACAAAGTGTGAAAAAGAAAATTTACAAAAAAGTCATTTTCCCATATTGATACAGTTCATGCCAAGAACAAAAACTGAAAACAAAAATCTGCAAGACAGAACTAACCTATATTCTTTGTGTTCGCCCCACATGCTTAATCACGGAAGTGAAAGTCTATTCAGCGCTGGTGTGTTGAAGAGAAATCACGAACGTGACGAGATTTGTTCTGTGAGTGACATATTTAAATCACTCGAACAGTGCTATCCCATTCCCTTGTCTTAAATAAGCTCAATCGGCAGTTTTCCGCTGAGAATTCTGTTCATTTCAGTTGTTGACTCGAATAGGGTGAGATGCGGTAAGAAAAACCTCGTCCTACCGGACTCGTTTTTTTCAACCGCATTTCACCCCATTCTCGTGAAATAATTTTCATATCACATTTCTTCAATTAGTTAATCTCTATATCCCCTGCCAGGTTTTCTAAGTGACTAATATCAACACAAATTTTCTTCAAACACAAGCTAAAACATATACAAACAAGATGCCAATGCGTGCATACACTTCTCACTACCCTTCACCTAGCACGACTACGCTAAAACCAGCGCCTAGCTGCAGTGTGGATGCTGTTAGGTGAAAAAAGCCAGAATCGTGCCGTTAGACATTGATGAGGCAAAAACTTGACACCTTTTCGACTGTATACACTGTTGGCTCTCAATAGGACCACAGCCGATCGAGTATAAAGTGGATGTGCAAAAGATGTGACGTCAAGGCAGGACCGTATCATCAGGTTAACCCACCTACATGGTAGGTTTAAGACTGCAACGGAGACCGCTTATAAATGGCATGTACTTCACAACACGAATATCGGACCAAACTGAACGAAACAGATTGTGTTTTTCGATATACGTACACTTTTTTGTCAAATTGTGTTGACGCCTGGTGTAAACTAGGTGTTTTCTTATTAATGGAATTTACTACAAACAAGATTTTGTGAACTTGACATGGTTTTATGTTATTGCTTTAAATGTATTACATTTCGTTTCAATCTGATTTGATGTCCTTGCATAAATGGGAATTGAAAATGAAGTTGCGTTTCTTTTTTGTTTAAGTATATGTTGATGTTATTTCCAAGGCATTCATCAATCGTTTTTTAGAAATTTTATTGCCTTGTCTCCTTTAATGTCAGAGTTAAAGCTTACAACCCTTAATGCATTTATAGCAACTTTCATCTAATGCCGCATGTGCGCATGCGCAGAAAACGCTTTATTTTTTCGTAAATGGTCATATCCGGATTGCCCAAAAAACTCACAAAATCGCACTTATCTCCTGTAGCAAGCTGTAAAACCAAGGTCTAATCTGTTAATTTTGTGTATTACCTCCCTTTGACTTAAACAAATAGGGCATTTAAAATGTTTGATATTCACTTTATTGTGATTTTCGATTGTTTCTTTTTTTCAACATTATGCAGGCCTTAAAAGAGATTGTTTAACCCTATTATCGACTAGGATTTTTCTCAGATGTTTATACAATAGCAATTTCAATTTCCTATGGAGATTACATTGTAAAATTTTTTAACTTTGCGCAGGACAATTCCAGAATTGTACTTATTCTCACTTTGCACAGAATATATATACTATGGCAAAGGTTAAGAAACCCTTCTTCTATAAAAAAAGAGAAAACGTTTGACTTTAAGTACCACTTTGTAAATGAGTTTTCAAGTCTAGTGGTTCCATGCTTTACTAATATTTTCAGGTGGAGTTTCGTTTAACTTGACTGACGAAATAGTCAATGAAATGAACTTAAGGGGGAATGCTCCAGTTTCCTAAAATGTTTCCCAATGATAGAATTTATTTATATTTTGTATGTTGAAATAACATGTTATTACCAATTGAAAAATAAAATAAAAATGGGTGGTCAGCGATCTTGTTTGAATTTTATTGGCATTCGTATCACATACCCCTAAGTCGAAAAAATGCACAATTTCTTGCACCTGTCCAAGGTCACTAAAATGCTAATAAAAAGCTGTATATTCATCGCTTAGTCCCGAAAACGGATTTAAAGTAACATCTTACATTCAATACGAACAGAAAACCCAAAATATGTGCTATTTTAAATGCGTAAATGTATAAAACAGCATGCCCATGTGTTCGCTTAGATCAACGAAGTTGCAGTGTTTTATGTCAACAGTTGCATATTTTTGGAAATATTTCAAGTTCTACATAATAGAAATTGATAAAACTCCCTCATTGTATTAAACAACATGTCCTGGTAATAATTCAAAAAGAAAATGTATAGGTCAGCGCACTTATTAGTGAATTACGGCAATTTTCATCAGCTACACATGAATAAAATGACGCAAGACAGTGGTAACTGCATACACACTTACGACTTTCGTGCTCTAAATAATCGATTTCCACCTTGAGAAAATCAGTTTCGCATAATAAATACACGTTTACCGTCGAAAATGTTAAATTGTAATGATGCGTTATATTATTGAAAATCCGGTAGCGAAACATATTGGTACGAAACATTTAATTTACTACAGTAATGTCCGAGTGTTCCGAAAAACTGGAGCATTCCCCCTTAAATCAAGCCACAAACCTTCCTTAACGGATTGTATAGCTCTTCAAAGACGAGGACACTTCTAGATGGTTGTTCATGGACATTATGTCGAGTCAGATGTTAGGTCTTACTGGTCAAACAAATTTCAAGGTTAACGAGATGTATTTGTGAAACATACAACGGAAAAGCTTTAACCTACAATTTTCCATGTTTTCTTATTTGTATTTGAAACAACATTTTGCAGAACTATAATCTCTTTATACACGTCTGTCAACAGATTTTGTATAACAAAACTCTAAAATAAGGGCATGAGGGTGCACATTTTTATGTATCTTATCTTGTGTCATATACATACCATTAACAATTAATTGCATAAAAATACATGTACCACATACCCTTTAAATGTCGGTCAACAGACCTTCTTAACAAAAGATAAGAGAATTGAAAATATGGGTACCAGAGATAACTTGCAAATATCATTTCGCCACTGTGTGATCTATGAGTGTATGAAGACTGAAATATCTAGTATATATCTATGATTAGAGAGATATGGTTCGGACAAATGTTAAAAGTTAAAAAAGAAATAACAAACAATTACTCAGAAAGTGATTGTGCCTTAGTAACGATGTTGTAAAATGGTGCTTTTTATTGTGAAATATAGAATTTGTATTAAGTCAAATTTTCTAGCATCTATGTTTGAAAAGATATACTTAAAAGAAAAAAATGTTTATGATCAGTAATTAGTCATAAACATATTTGTGTAAAATTTCACGCAATTTTTCTTTAATTGATGCATAACAAACATCTGCAAGTAATGTTGCTAAATTCGTGGTTAAAGCAGTTAAAACATACGGCTATTCCCTTTATTAATGTATGTTAACCAAATAGTCCAGTCAATAAACCCGAAAAATGGGCCAAACCTCAAACTAATTGCAACAGAAATGTTTCTTGCATTTTTATAATGTTACATATCTGCAGAATCACTGGTTAAAAATCTACCAAAATCTATCGGGCGGAAATTGGTGAAAATTTGCTTCAAAAGGGTGACCCAAAATTCTTGCTTGTCCAATTTTTGTTGCAGGCTGGACACAAAATAACATAAAATCACATAATCAACCCATCTATTCCACATTTTCTCATTGTTTTGTTGAAATGAACATATATTAGAGTAAAAGAAATGCAATGAAACACTATTTTCATTGTCTCTCACGATTTTATGATTTATTTACTATTAGATTTTCGTGAAGGATTACCCCACACACCACATTTACATGTATTGAAATGCCACAAAAAATAAAATTTGGAGTCATACATAATATTTTGCTATTTTTATGAAGCGTAATATATGTAGAATTACTGATTAAAAATCTACCAAAATCAAAGCGACAGAAATTGGCAAATTTGATGTTTAAAAAGAGAGACCCAAAATTTTTGCATGTCTGATTATCTGGGCAGGCTGGACACATAGGGTAAACTGATCGTGAGTCGGACACGATCTAGAGTCGGACATTTTTCGCACCGTTTTACTGCACTTTTCCATCAATCAATGACAGACAACCCTGGATAATATTGTTATTCGAAGTTTCTTCTTGTCAGAATCGTCGCCCTTTAACGTATGACGTCATCCCGGTTTCTACGGAATCTACCGAAAAGAACGCCATAAACAAGAGTTCGGCGCGCGCAAACTCTTGTAAAAAACTAACTTTAAACAATTTTGTCATCGATGTTTTACGATGGTAATGGAAGTTTTTATTACCAACTTGCCTTTAATCAACAAAATGAACTTAAAAGAATACAAAAACCCTTTAAATTCTGCAAATGAACAAATCAGAAATTGAAAAGACGACTTCTTCCCCAACCTATGGATTTGATCTAGAGTCGGACAGTGAAAAATAGCATTTCGATACTAAGTCGGACAGTGTCCGACTCTTGATCACTTAGTATAAATTGACCCTTTTCTGAACAATCAAGTTTATTCACGATCTTATACAAGGAAAAACATTGTAGAAAAAGAGAAAATCGCGAGTTTTTAGACGCAATGTTCAGTATTTAGTGCCTATGTACGCACATACTGTGGCGGATCCAGCCGGGGTTCGGAGGGATGGGGAATGTCGAATCCCCTCAGTACCCTTTTTATTCAACCAGTTCCCACACAGTGACACTTATTGACGCTCATCAAGAAACAAAACACATTTGGAAATCATTGAGAGAAATAAAGAAATTGTTTGTAACAAGCAATTTCATAAACATCCACAATGCTTTTTATCCAAAAGAAATAAAGTAGGCCTACACAAGAATTCATTAACATTATTGTTGTCTGCATCTTCTTTGGAACCGTATAAAGTTTTAAGTTTGTCATCTAGTTATGGGTTCATTTGCATGGGTAAAATCAATCGAAATTGAAAAAAAAAAAAAAAAAAAAAAAAAAAACGGCACCCTCTTTGTAATTTTGAACCTCCTTTACAGAAAGCATTGACCCGCTAGGCCTATTGACTGATTCTAGTGTTGCGTCAAACTTAGTGTGAGTGCTTGTAAACTTCGACAAGTGGTTCTCCTCTTCCCTCGAAAAAATATGTTTGCAATAATAAATATGTCCACTCATATCACAATTGTTGTGTTTGTTTTGTGCTTTGTAAGAAAAAAAGTTAAAATTATACTAAAAGATGGGGCTTTTGTTAGACTATAGCTGTACATGTATTTCATTTTGAAATTGTATTGTTCTTCGTGAAATAGTCTTTCCTATTATTTGTTTGTTTGTTTGTCTAGCTCAATTTGTAATCAGCTTTTCATTCAATATGAATTTTCATTCAATATGAAATTTATATGACTGGTATGCATGTATTGAAAATGTTGATGGTAAGTTAAGGACATATTCACTATTCAAAAAACGATTTTGCAGAGAACCATACTTATCATTGATAAAAAATAGTGATATTAGAGCTTTTTTCACCAAATTCCGTATAAGTGCTCATAGGTTAAACATTGAAACTGGTAGGTATAAGAAAATTCCATCTGATCAACGTTTCTGTGATCTATGTTCCTCAAAATCGGTAGAGGACGAAATACACTTTTCAATGTGCTGCACATTATTCGATACCCAAAGAAAATGCTTTTTTAACGATATCGAAAAGAATAATAAAAATTTCAAAACTCTATCGAACCATCAGAAATTCATTTGGCTGATGTCATCAGAAGACTCTAATGTCTTATTACGTTTCTCTGACTTCCTGTTTGACATATATAATCAAAGAGCATCTGTAATACACTCTACATAATTGGAGTACTTTAGACCTAGCTGCTTTATTTGTTAGACCTTGATAAATTGTTGAATGTAGAAAACACTTAATTGTTATGTATAGAATTGTATTTTCTTGCTCTAAATTGCCACTATTGGATCACAACGTCATCCTTCTGAAATATATTCCAAGATAAATACGTATTATCAATGGATGGGTTGGTCAGGTTTTGATGATTCACCCTTCTATGAAAACTCGTGATGTAAATCATTCCCATAGAAGACACCTAAAAGAAGAAAATGCTGATCATCAGCATTTTCTCATTTAGAAATAATAACTTATGTTATACATAATGCACAATCCTCTAATTTTGACGTTTGGGAAGTTTTGAAGTTATGATGACAAATTTTCGTTGTGAGGCAACAGGGCATTATCGAATTTTGTTACATTTTCATTTGTGGTTATTATTCCTAATTTCATGTTTTGAAGATTAACCGAATGAAGCCTTATTTACTTTAATGTCCTCTTTTATTATTTGATTTTGTTAAACAGTTGTTATGTTTTTGTGCTGTGATTACCATGTCATGTAAATGACCCTTGATTGGAAAATAAAACATATTCTATTCTATTCTATTCTATTCAAATGTTAAGTTCCGGCGCTGGCCTCTAATCCTCCAATAAAAATGTAGGATGAATAACGTCGTAGTTAGACAGGTTTACGTCGTCGGTATGCATCATTGGGACAGAGAGGAGCTGGAGGTCGGTTTACGCCAATGAAGAGAACAATCAGTACGTCAAATATGAAGTTACCATTTACAGCGATCAATTAAGAAATAAAATGGCTTAATTATGCATAATAAAAAGTTTTAAAACATTACATATATCGTTAGTGCAATTTCAAAACCTTGTAACTAGATCTACAGCTTTAGTAAAGGTTTTGCAATTACATTGGGCGATATACATTTATTTCCAAACAGTTGTTGCTTATCTATATTCGAGACATGCTCGGAAAAAATCTAGAAATCACAGTAGGCCCTATATTGTATCAAATGATCATGGTAGCGCGCCGGCCTCCCTTCTTCACTTACAGACTCCATAGTCGGCAAACAAAAAGTACAAAAAAAAAAAACAAAAAAAAAAAAAACAAAAACGTCTGGAATGTTTTGTCTCCTCAAATGTAATATGAAGTGATCAATACCTTGTTGCTGAAATAATCCAATTAATGATTCAATTTATCGATAACCAATTCAATTCAAACGTTACACGCGCACCTCGAAAATTCAACAAATGTGTCCATATTAGCAATCAGAATGAGTCTATTTCTTTTGAAAGGAGCAAAGTGTTAAAAAAAACATGTGTTTTCGGTTTTGTGTGATGTTTTAAACTCGCCCTAAGACAGTTAGTGGTATGACGATTGTATGACGTCATTTTGTTCCGACAAAGAAATGAGAAATCAGCACGTGAATATTCCTGTCAATCAAGCATATGAATCATCGAATGGGTGGAGACTCACAAACTGTTCCGACCAATCAATTAAACATAAGCTCAGCAGATCCATTAAACCGTGTCACATGAATCAAAAGAACCGCATTCGGGTATTTTGATAGTGGCCAAATTATGAATTTCTGCGCCTTCGAACAAAGGTCACTTCTGACAGAAATTTAATGCCATTGTCTTGCGTTGGATTGTTAACTATTGTGGAGGATTTTAAATTCATCCGCGGTAAGGAACTTCGAATGACCCCAAAATACATTTTCCGCTATAATCGTTGAGCAAAAATGTCGTGGAATTTGTTTATTTATATCTGGATCGGAATTGTTTGGTGGTTGGTGAACAACTTTTAGAACGTCATTTCTACTGTTCAAAATAAGCACACAAACCAAACTGTAGTAGCCTGTTTCTGTCAATGTAAGGACATCCAAATTCAAATAATTAGTCACATTTTAAGGCATGTCGAAACTATCCGAACTTGAAAATATTTAGTCGGATAAATCCGACGCACAATCTCAAGTTGAAATACGTGGTCCGGAGAGTTGCTTTTTATCAATAAATTAGAGAAAATATACACATTTCCGACATAATGTTGATACATTTATCATAGGCTATAAGAAATAATTCCATATTCTTTGTTTTGACTCACTTTATAAATACGAGAATCTGTAAAGTGTAACGGTCATATATTTTCTCAACAGAGAATTTGACGACTTTTTTCTTATGCAATTATCTCGGGGAAATGGTGGGTGTTTGGAACATGAATTATTTTCATACTGATGATGATCTTGTAGCTTTTCTACCAGGATTCATTCGTCAAGATTCTAAACACTGCTAGATAATGAGTCCTATACCGCAGCGGCGGATCCAGGATTTCTGTTAAGGGGGGGGGGTCGAATATTCAAAAAGGGGGGTTCGTTTTCCTAGTATTTCACAAATTTGGCTGGATTTCTGCATGAAAATTAAATATTTTGGCTACAGAGGGGGTTCGTTTGAACCCCCCCCCCCCGAAACCCCTCTGGATAGGCTATACCTTATATCCACAATATACTCGCTGATGACCTGTGAATATATTACGAGACAACAAAATTTTGGACTAGACGAAGGGGGTTGCAGACGACAATCTGAAGTTGATTAGGTTAGAAAGTTAATTAGAATCTACCCGCCCCTTTAAGTAGAAAACATGGTAAAAATTGAGGAAATTGCTTATCACAAGCAAATTCTTCATTTTCACCATGTTTTCCAACACTTTTCTTCAGAGGGGCGTCTACGAGCGTAATTATGTGGGACTGGGATACGATTTCCAATGTACTGTCCGACTCAATGTCAATGTGTCCGACTCACAGTCATATGTGTCCGACTCACGATCAATTTAGGGTATTGTGGTTCCCAGCTTTATATTTTCTCTATACAAAGAGATATAGTTAGATTTTTGGTTTCAATCTACGAGAGAAAGGTACCAGCAGATTCCGAAAAAAACCGGGTATTGAAACTCGTCATGATTTAAGAACGGTAAGGGCTTGAAGTGAAAGGGTGTCCGACTCACGATCAGTTTACCCTAATGCCATAAAATCTCAAATTAACCTATTCATTTCACCCTTTCTCATTGTTTTGTTTTAGGGAACAGAAATAAGAGTCTAGAAATGCAATGAATCTCTATTTTCATTATCTCCCACAATTTTATTATTTGTTTAATAGTAGGTTTCCGTGCATGATTACCCCCACCCACCACATTTACATGTATAGAAATGTCACAAAAAATTAACTTTGCAGTTAAACATATTTTTTTGCTATTTTCAAATTGTTCATAATCTGTGAAATCACCATTTAAAAAAATCTGCCAAAATCAGCTAAACGGAAATTGGTTAAAATATGGTTCATAAAGAGAGACCCAAATTTTTTGCATGTCTAATTTTCATGGTAGGCTGGATGAAAAATATCCTGATAATCAACCAATCATTTCCACCTTTGCTCACTTTTTTGTTGATTTGAACACAGATAAGAGTCTACACATGCAATAGAACACTTTTTAGCGAGCCGGGACTTTATGTCCGGGGAGCTAATGTCACAGCCCTAGTGTCGGCGTCGGCGTCCCGTCTCGTCCCGTCTCGTCCCGTCCCGTCGCGTCTTCACTTTAAAAACTTTAACCTGGTCTATATCTCAGGCACTATTAGAGATACAACCTTGATATTTCACACATGGATACCTCCTGCCAAGATCTTTCATTTGGGACCATGACCATTGACCTTGTGACTTTGACCTTGGAGTTTGACCTACTTTTAAACAATAGCTGTTTTTGTGACAAGCTGCCGTATAGGCGAGCTACGTTGTCCGCGGACAACTCTTGTTTCATTGTCTTTTGCGATTTTATGAGTTGCTTATTATCAAGTTTCCGTGAAAGATTACCCCGCCCACTATGTTTACATGTATCAAAATAACAAAAAAAGTAATTGTGCAGTTTATGATAATTTTTTGCTAATAAAAAAACCAAAAATAAACCCCAAAGATTCTGTATTTACTCATTATTTCAATATCAGTTTTTTTCAAGATTGATTAGTAGAAATTGTTTTATTGTCAGAATATTAGTTTGCGTGTTTGCAGCAATTTAGACATATTTTGGACAAATGCCAATATCAAATTTTGCACATTAAGAACATGTCAATATTTGTAAACTAAGATCATGTCTGTTGGAATTTTAGATAATGCTTCTATCTCTGAAGTAGAAATAGTGCAAAGTTGTATGGCCTTTCCTTTAACTTAATACCTCAAGAAAGTACAGAAATAGTAGTAAAACGAGATACCCTTTGGGTCAAGCTATGCTCTTCTATGTAGATAATTATCAAATCGGGTCATTGTTTTTGTGTGTGTTCCGTTTTCCTTAACATGAGAGGAACTTTACTTATACAAATTATTGCTCATGCTATAATTGATATCTTTGAAGTGGCGAAGGCCTCCTTGAGCAGGTGATCTATGAAACCAGTAGGGAGTAATTTGGTAAAATGAATCGTACTTGCAAGAGTACCCGCTATATTAAATTTGAAATTCCGACGACCTTGGGGCTAGTATCATACAATAAAATGTGGAATTTCATTTCGCAATTTTCTATTGAATAGACGCTTTCACATTAATAGTTTAGATGATATTCAAACATCGTTTGAAAATAACCATACCGGGAAAAAAAGAGTCTGAAATGATATATGGTATTGGGAAATAATAGGCACAATATGACTCTTTTTAGAATGGACAGTATGGTATTGCAAAGTCTTGTGATCGTGATTCAATTTGTCTTATGTCCATAATTGATAAAAATGATTCCTAATTCTCATATACTCTTGGCGGATCAACTTCTATAATTGTAAATTGGATTAAAAAACAAGATGTCTTTGTGAAACACGACTGCCCCCGAAATGGCTATTTTTCTAAGATGTTAAGTTTTTGTGTAAAGGGTTAATAAGGGTTAAAGGATGACCTTGAGGAAGGTTATTGTGCATGGAACAGAAAGCTAACATTGAAAGGAAGTTGCATACCAAATGTGAGCTTTGTATGTTGAATACTTTTGGAGAAAAGGCAAAATGTTAAGTTTTCGTACAGACGGACAGACAGACGGACACTGACATGAGTAAAACAATATGCACCCGATCTTTCGATACGGGGCATGAAATTCATGCAACAAAGTATGTATGTAATGTTTCTTATCTGTTATGTTTCGTAATTTTTCAACCCAAGTGCTCATATCTGACTTAATTCAAGGATACAGGTCAGGTCAATTGACACCTCATTCTATAATACTTGTATGATACCGACAAAAATATCATTTTATAGTTTAATCTGACCAAATAGTTAGATTTGTAAGCCTTGAGATTGAACCTACAACATTGAGATCTTATGTTCTGTTCTTTAGTACTGAGCTTACAGATATGTAAGCATCTAAAAACTTTATGGACAAGCACAATTAATTTATGATCTGTCTCGCAAAAAAAAAATCATGTTGGAAGTGTGATAGTAATTACCACAGTCAGTCAAAGCACTCAGACTAAGGTTGAAACATTTTGCTCTAAGATATTTGTGCTGAATCTAGATATTGTCGATTTGTATTCTATTATTTATTTTTTTTTTCATTTTAAAAATGCATTGTCTGGTCACTGTTATCTGTCCGATGCTATTTTTTCGTTTATTGGCTATAGCAGACTTCCAGCAAGCTCATTACAATTTGGAGGGATAGGGCCCAGTCCCTGATCCCAATGATTTTCCAGCTTCAGTAATTTTACCACATTATTCGAGAGATTAGATGAAATAAATCTATATATGTTCACAGAGGCTCTCTATCTGCAGCCTAAAAGTAACATGCATGATGTCGTCCATATTTTGACTCGAGAAATTTAACAAGAAGAAACTTCGAATAACAATATTATCCAGGGTTGTCTGTCATTGATTGATGGAAAAGTGCAGTAAAACGGTGCGAAAAATGTCCGACTCTAGATCGTGTCCGACTCACGATCAGTTTACCCTATGTGTCCAGCCTGCCCAGATAATCAGACATGCAAAAATTTTGGGTCTCTCTTTTTAAACATCAAATTTGCCAATTTCTGTCGCTTTGATTTTGGTAGATTTTTAATCAGTAATTCTACATATATTACGCTTCATAAAAATAGCAAAATATTATGTATGACTCCAAATTTTATTTTTTGTGGCATTTCAATACATGTAAATGTGGTGTGTGGGGTAATCCTTCACGAAAATCTAATAGTAAATAAATCATAAAATCGTGAGAGACAATGAAAATAGTGTTTCATTGCATTTCTTTTACTCTAATATATGTTCATTTCAACAAAACAATGAGAAAATGTGGAATAGATGGGTTGATTATGTGATTTTATGTTATTTTGTGTCCAGCCTGCAACAAAAATTGGACAAGCAAGAATTTTGGGTCACCCTTTTGAAGCAAATTTTCACCAATTTCCGCCCGATAGATTTTGGTAGATTTTTAACCAGTGATTCTGCAGATATGTAACATTATAAAAATGCAAGAAACATTTCTGTTGCAATTAGTTTGAGGTTTGGCCCATTTTTCGGGTTTATTGACTGGACTATTTGGTTAACATACATTAATAAAGGGAATAGCCGTATGTTTTAACTGCTTTAACCACGAATTTAGCAACATTACTTGCAGATGTTTGTTATGCATCAATTAAAGAAAAATTGCGTGAAATTTTACACAAATATGTTTATGACTAATTACTGATCATAAACATTTTTTTCTTTTAAGTATATCTTTTCAAACATAGATGCTAGAAAATTTGACTTAATACAAATTCTATATTTCACAATAAAAAGCACCATTTTACAACATCGTTACTAAGGCACAATCACTTTCTGAGTAATTGTTTGTTATTTCTTTTTTAACTTTTAACATTTGTCCGAACCATATCTCTCTAATCATAGATATATACTAGATATTTCAGTCTTCATACACTCATAGATCACACAGTGGCGAAATGATATTTGCAAGTTATCTCTGGTACCCATATTTTCAATTCTCTTATCTTTTGTTAAGAAGGTCTGTTGACCGACATTTAAAGGGTATGTGGTACATGTATTTTTATGCAATTAATTGTTAATGGTATGTATATGACACAAGATAAGATACATAAAAATGTGCACCCTCATGCCCTTATTTTAGAGTTTTGTTATACAAAATCTGTTGACAGACGTGTATAAAGAGATTATAGTTCTGCAAAATGTTGTTTCAAATACAAATAAGAAAACATGGAAAATTGTAGGTTAAAGCTTTTCCGTTGTATGTTTCACAAATACATCTCGTTAACCTTGAAATTTGTTTGACCAGTAAGACCTAACATCTGACTCGACATAATGTCCATGAACAACCATCTAGAAGTGTCCTCGTCTTTGAAGAGCTATACAATCCGTTAAGGAAGGTTTGTGGCTTGATTTAAGGGGGAATGCTCCAGTTTTTCGGAACACTCGGACATTACTGTAGTAAATTAAATGTTTCGTACCAATATGTTTCGCTACCGGATTTTCAATAATATAACGCATCATTACAATTTAACATTTTCGACGGTAAACGTGTATTTATTATGCGAAACTGATTTTCTCAAGGTGGAAATCGATTATTTAGAGCACGAAAGTCGTAAGTGTGTATGCAGTTACCACTGTCTTGCGTCATTTTATTCATGTGTAGCTGATGAAAATTGCCGTAATTCACTAATAAGTGCGCTGACCTATACATTTTCTTTTTGAATTATTACCAGGACATGTTGTTTAATACAATGAGGGAGTTTTATCAATTTCTATTATGTAGAACTTGAAATATTTCCAAAAATATGCAACTGTTGACATAAAACACTGCAACTTCGTTGATCTAAGCGAACACATGGGCATGCTGTTTTATACATTTACGCATTTAAAATAGCACATATTTTGGGTTTTCTGTTCGTATTGAATGTAAGATGTTACTTTAAATCCGTTTTCGGGACTAAGCGATGAATATACAGCTTTTTATTAGCATTTTAGTGACCTTGGACAGGTGCAAGAAATTGTGCATTTTTTCGACTTAGGGGTATGTGATACGAATGCCAATAAAATTCAAACAAGATCGCTGACCACCCATTTTTATTTTATTTTTCAATTGGTAATAACATGTTATTTCAACATACAAAATATAAATAAATTCTATCATTGGGAAACATTTTAGGAAACTGGAGCATTCCCCCTTAAGTTCATTTCATTGACTATTTCGTCAGTCAAGTTAAACGAAACTCCACCTGAAAATATTAGTAAAGCATGGAACCACTAGACTTGAAAACTCATTTACAAAGTGGTACTTAAAGTCAAACGTTTTCTCTTTTTTTATAGAAGAAGGGTTTCTTAACCTTTGCCATAGTATATATATTCTGTGCAAAGTGAGAATAAGTACAATTCTGGAATTGTCCTGCGCAAAGTTAAAAAATTTTACAATGTAATCTCCATAGGAAATTGAAATTGCTATTGTATAAACATCTGAGAAAAATCCTAGTCGATAATAGGGTTAAACAATCTCTTTTAAGGCCTGCATAATGTTGAAAAAAAGAAACAATCGAAAATCACAATAAAGTGAATATCAAACATTTTAAATGCCCTATTTGTTTAAGTCAAAGGGAGGTAATACACAAAATTAACAGATTAGACCTTGGTTTTACAGCTTGCTACAGGAGATAAGTGCGATTTTGTGAGTTTTTTGGGCAATCCGGATATGACCATTTACGAAAAAATAAAGCGTTTTCTGCGCATGCGCACATGCGGCATTAGATGAAAGTTGCTATAAATGCATTAAGGGTTGTAAGCTTTAACTCTGACATTAAAGGAGACAAGGCAATAAAATTTCTAAAAAACGATTGATGAATGCCTTGGAAATAACATCAACATATACTTAAACAAAAAAGAAACGCAACTTCATTTTCAATTCCCATTTATGCAAGGACATCAAATCAGATTGAAACGAAATGTAATACATTTAAAGCAATAACATAAAACCATGTCAAGTTCACAAAATCTTGTTTGTAGTAAATTCCATTAATAAGAAAACACCTAGTTTACACCAGGCGTCAACACAATTTGACAAAAAAGTGTACGTATATCGAAAAACACAATCTGTTTCGTTCAGTTTGGTCCGATATTCGTGTTGTGAAGTACATGCCATTTATAAGCGGTCTCCGTTGCAGTCTTAAACCTACCATGTAGGTGGGTTAACCTGATGATACGGTCCTGCCTTGACGTCACATCTTTTGCACATCCACTTTATACTCGATCGGCTGTGGTCCTATTGAGAGCCAACAGTGTATACAGTCGAAAAGGTGTCAAGTTTTTGCCTCATCAATGTCTAACGGCACGATTCTGGCTTTTTTCACCTAACAGCATCCACACTGCAGCTAGGCGCTGGTTTTAGCGTAGTCGTGCTAGGTGAAGGGTAGTGAGAAGTGTATGCACGCATTGGCATCTTGTTTGTATATGTTTTAGCTTGTGTTTGAAGAAAATTTGTGTTGATATTAGTCACTTAGAAAACCTGGCAGGGGATATAGAGATTAACTAATTGAAGAAATGTGATATGAAAATTATTTCACGAGAATGGGGTGAAATGCGGTTGAAAAAAACGAGTCCGGTAGGACGAGGTTTTTCTTACCGCATCTCACCCTATTCGAGTCAACAACTGAAATGAACAGAATTCTCAGCGGAAAACTGCCGATTGAGCTTATTTAAGACAAGGGAATGGGATAGCACTGTTCGAGTGATTTAAATATGTCACTCACAGAACAAATCTCGTCACGTTCGTGATTTCTCTTCAACACACCAGCGCTGAATAGACTTTCACTTCCGTGATTAAGCATGTGGGGCGAACACAAAGAATATAGGTTAGTTCTGTCTTGCAGATTTTTGTTTTCAGTTTTTGTTCTTGGCATGAACTGTATCAATATGGGAAAATGACTTTTTTGTAAATTTTCTTTTTCACACTTTGTTTTCCTATTTTATCTACTTCAAAATGCTCTACCATTACTAGTATTGTTTTATTTTGATATTTGAACTGTTCATTTTAACTTTTCAAAATATATTTTTTCGAAAATACTTTGAAAAATTGGGGTTACGTATCTTTTTTTTGTCCTAGTATATATTTAGAGAAACAAGAAATCTGGCAATTTAGCGTTTTCACCTTTGTTCAGTATATAAAAAATTGGCCACAAAAAGAATTGTTTTGTCAGTTTTTGAAACTGAATATTTCAATCTATACTGAGTCCAATAAAAAGAAGGAGTGCTTACTTCTGATTTATTTATCTACGTTACCAATGGTTTTAACTTTACCAAACGTCTACACCAATTTGATTAATCAATATCCCATGTCTATTGATATGATAGACCGTAGAAACAGGATTGGCCTGTTGAGGCTTAGTACCCCCCTCCAAAGTGGCCAAATATTCCAAATTTCCCTTATCCCTCCCCCTCCAAAGTAGGCAAATGTGTCGAATGTTCCTTATTTTACACTAAATATTTCGAGAAAATCAAATTTAGCGCCTCAAATATTCTGATACTGGCCTGAACATAGACATTGGTCCTCCAATATAAATTGCTTTATCGTCTGCTTGGACGTAGTCATCAAAGCAAATGTTTCACGACGAATTGGATCGTCTTAAATACGTTTTCAAATCATATGAAAGCTAAATTAAACATAGAAATACAATATATACTTAAAGACAAATTTAACTTTACAGTTTTAGAATAAATATATTTTCGTAATTTCAAAGCATTATGATATTTTCATGATTATATGTTTGCACAGTAATTTTCTGATATCTAAATGATTTAATCCGTTTCATCGACGTACCATCAGCATGTACTTGCGTATCGTTAAAATTTGAAAAGTACCCAACCCACACAATTGTGTTTTGAATAGTGACATTATTTTCAGAATGTTTGATCTTTGTTGATTGGCACATAAAAGTCCAGAGTTGCATTCCAGTTAACGTGAAAGAGTAAGCAATCCGACACCGACAGAAACAGGATGTTCAGAATGATTAGATAGCAAGGAAAAAAATAGATATCTAGGCCTGTACGCGTCTGTCAATCTTTAAATTCTGGAACGCATTTCAACTCTTAGGGAGTCGGGTTAGGGTTAGGGTTAGGGTTAGGGTTAGGGTTAGGGTTAGGGTTAGGGTTAGGGTTAGGGTTAGGGTTAGGGTTAGGGTTAGGGTTAGGGTTAGGGTTAGGGTTAGGGTTAGGGTTAGGGTTAGGGTTAGGGTTAGGGTTAGGGTTAGGGTTAGGGTTAGGGTTAGGGTTAGGGTTAGGGTTAGGGTTAGGGTTAGGGTTAGGGTTAGGGTTAGGGTTAGGGTTAGGGTTAGGGTTAGGGTTAGGGTTAGGGTTAGGGTTAGGGTTAGGGTTAGGGTTAGGGTTAGGGTTAGGGTTAGGGTTAGGGTTAGGGTTAGGGTTAGGGTTAGGGTTAGGGTTAGGGTTAGGGTTAGGGTTAGGGTTAGGGTTAGGGTTAGGGTTAGGGTTAGGGTTAGGGTTAGGGTTAGGGTTAGGGTTAGGGTTAGGGTTAGGGTTAGGGTTAGGGTTAGGGTTAGGGTTAGGGTTAGGGTTAGGGTTAGGGTTAGGGTTAGGGTTAGGGTTAGGGTTAGGGTTAGGGTTAGGG
>CAVMGG010000796.1:0-65720 GCA_963680895.1 Fragum sueziense
ATTCCAAACATAACATATTCCAAACATAACATAGACGAAACTGCCAAAAGTGCCTAATACGCAGTTAGGGCGTTTTAACAAAGTGAAAGCTACAAATTTGTCATTAGTTTTCGTGTATCATTCACTCGATCTACAGATCACAATTTAGTTTGATCATCGTCGAGAATTGAAACATGGAAGAGATGGTAGCCCGGCGGACTGTTGTATAAACAGGAAAAATGATGTGTGTTCGTGTTGGGGGTGTCCGATTTTGGTCCTAGTGCATGGGCGGGGGGGCGGGGGGGGGGGGGGGGTCACAGTAAGCGGGGGGGGGGGGGAGGAGGGGGGATGGGGGGGTAATATGTGGACCGATTCAGATTTCGAAATTTCCGGAGCCCTGATCGTGAGGTATACAAAATCATGTATTGTGACAATGAAAAACGAAACAGCGCATTTTCCAGCCTAATAAGTTGTATATTGGCCCCAATACGACTTCATTAATGATGACCCAGAAGACGTAGTACAGTCGCATCTGGGTTGCCGATGATTGCTGTGGGCGGCGGCGTCATGGGGACACAATACAGTCGCAGTGGAAACACCATGGATGTAGAAGAGTCGTATTGAGGACATAGAGAAACGTACTGGACACAAGACTGCACAGCTCCAGACTGGCGGCGAGAGAAATTTGGACATTTAAAAGAAAACTAACGAATTTCGAAAGAAAAATTCTATTTTACAAGTTTTCAGGTTGCAGAAAGTTCACAAGGTATGCCGGAGAGGGGCATTAAATCAGAGTAATGCCCCTATCCCAACAAAAAGTTCATTTAAGTTTAAGAACTGTTCTAGAAAGTTCTAGAACATTAAGTGGCACCTCTAGAACTTGGGTTCTGGTTGTGAGTTCAAACACTGGCTGGGCCAAATTCCTTTCTGACATTTGACAAAAGTAATTTTTCTGTCACCAATTAATTTGCAATGTGATTCCATCATGGATTCCTGGTATATTTCTTACAGTACCACCATATATCCAATCTGAGCCTAAGAGCTGCTCTGAGTCTCCTTGCAAACCCATCATTCAAATTGGACAGGGCTAAAACTTTGTAATCTGAGCTGCGTTCTTTAGAGCGAGATTTCTTGAGATATCTTGAGATTTCTTGGGATGTTTTAGGATAAAGCGCTCTTTTGAGCAAGATTTTTAAGACGATCACTGGGAGCAGCCATTGCTCTATACTTCTTTCGGAACCCCTCGGTAAATGAATCTATATGGGATAGAATTGACTGAGTTGTTCCAAATGCTCCATGATTCATAAACCGCTGAGTTCTAAATGCTCCGTACTTCATACAAATGACGTCATGATGACTTCATTTGTATGAAGTATGGAACATTTGGAAAACCTCGCTTAAAATCTCGGTCTCAAAAACGCTGTATCAAAAACATCTTAAGAAATCTTAAAAAATCTAGCTCTTAAGAACGCACTTCTGTTATAATGGATAAAGAGTTCAATGCTTCATGCAATTATTGTCTTTTCTGCTCTCAAAAAGAAAAAGTCCCAAAAACATTAAATAAATCAGAATGTACTTGAAGAAACTGAGAATTTAGGTCACACAATGACAAATGAAAAAATCTCAGAAAACAATTCCCAGGGGAGTTCTTCAGCAGATTACATAATCATGCAACAAGAAAACAGGAAAAAAATAAACAGGGATTTTTTAAATTAATCCTTTCCCAAATAGGGAACGGTTTTATCTGGTTAATCGAGACATGATTTCGGACAAATAAATAGTATATATGGTTGGTGTTGTTATGGAATCTTGTAACTATGGCTTGATTCAAGCCATAGTTATGAGATTTTACAACAACACCAACGGATTATCAAACCATAGCGGTAAACCAAAGTCTATTTTAGCACAAAATTCCTTGCTATGACAAAATTTTGTGAAAACATTCCAATATAATGTCAGGCTCTGTGACGCCTCATAAGATAAAGACTTACTTGGAAAACCTTTGTGGAAAACGAAAAAATTGCCGAGACAATAAATGCAACAACAATTTCTCTTTTATACTTAGAGAGCTACAGTACCGACATGAGCTAGTGCACCAAACAATCAGGCATTTCTTGCACCATTGAGCTGTAGGCCATTCCCATTTTGATATTAATTGACCGTTCATCCAATAAGCTTATAACCACTAAGACCCCCCCCCCCCACCCACACACACACACAACAGCCACCGGAAGTTATCCTTTGATGACAATTATGGCCAATCACCGTTCGTTGCCATTGCACGTGGGATGCTGTGTTCAGAATTGGGTCAGAGCCTCGATCTGGCATAAAGAAACCGGCTGATTTGTTGCTATTTCTAGTAACAAATTGGAACCGTGTCTGTATGTATACAATGTTTATTTCCTATAAACACATGCATTGTTTGCCACCGGAAGCGGCTCATAGGTACGGACTAAAACGATAATTGAAAGCGGTTTTGCATCTCTTCAACTGTCAGACAGGGTATTTGGCCAAGATAGGATTAAAACAAAGCTGTTTGAATAAAGAATATCTTAAGAAAATAATTAATTTTCACTCAACAGTAAAGAAATGATTTTCTCTTGAAGCAAAACGGCTGCAAGAACTAAAATTAAAATTTGGCAATTATTGAGACAACATAATAAGGTCAAATTTGCAGCTGACCATCGGTTCAAATTTCACAGTGAAAGGTAGGACATTGGTCAGCAAAGAATTGGAAAGTGACAGGCTAGTGCATAACGAGTGTAAGTGAAGATACTTTAATATGTATTTACAATAGTTTTGCCTGCGGACCCCAGGAAATAAAAGAATGTCTGAGAGAAAGCTTTGGACAATTTCTTTACATCATTAATAACTGCTAGCCAAATTTGGAGTAACTTAGAGCAGCTGCTTTCCATCATTTTAACTCTTTACCAAATGACAAACAGTTATAAATGGTTCAGTGCTAATAAACTGCATTTGATTCATGAAGTTCTTTATAACATTTTAACTTATTAGGGAAATTAATTGTGTGTATCAACAGGGATCAATTTTATGGAGTAAACTGTGACATAATTAATTTCTGACAAACAATTCTGTCCTTTAGCCTTAATATTTTCTGAGCTATATAATTTACACAAATCCTATAATATATACCAAAATCTAGTTTTGTCATTTGGAACAAATCAAAATTTTGCTGTTGGGAGACGGTCAACCCATGATACCAAAATTATGGAAAATAGAGATATAGCAATTTCTTCATTGCCCACAGTATTTTCTTAACAAAACCTTGAAAAATTGTAAAATTCCAAGCTCTTGATATACATGTATATAGAGAGAGATTGTTGTCTGCAACACCTTTGAATTTGGACAAGTCCAAAATTTTGCCATCTGGTAATCAAGCCCTTGCCCTTGGAAAAAGGATCTTATTTAATTTGTTAGTCCAGGATTGGGCTATATCTGACCACCATGAATTTTAGACGCTTTATTAAAATTAACGACGACACCTCCGGTTTAAAAACTTTCTCAGATTTGACAGAAACAATCTACGGCTTTATTTGTGTGTTATAAATGGGTTTTTGCAGGACTGTTTTGCGTCCAGGGGAAATTGAACTTTAAGGAGCTAGTGCAAAAACATTTTAAGAGCAAACTTAGTTCATATGCACTTACATTTGTTTTGCGACTACATTCTTAACCCTTTCCAAAACAAAACCTGGCTCTAATATACATTGTAGCGGTTCCAGAAAAAGAATTCAATGCTTGTTGCAATGGCCTCAATATTCAATTATGGTATTATGTACAATTTATAAATCCTATATTTATCAACATCCAATACCATGGGATATGCACACGTAGCTTTAAATTCCAAATTAGAACAGTCTTAATTGTTGCAATTTGGGAAAGGGTTAAATTGAACTTTCTGTCATGGACAATCATTAGTCTTTGTTACAGGCAAGTTATTGGAGAGCTGGGCTGTACAATGTTTTAACAGTCTTTTGTTAAATTTGAAATCAAAATAAAGTGATTTTTTCTAAAAAAAAAAAGATTTTAGCCATTACCTTATAGGGTCAAATTTTCATTATTTTTCCTGTCCTCTTCCATGGTCAGATCTAACCCTTTCCCAAACTACAAAATTGTATAGTTGGTCAATTGGAAAGCTGCTGCAGACGACAAAATGGATGTTAAGGTAAATCTTATGAATAATATAGCCAACATCTAGGCAATGTCATCCCAATGTTTTTTCCTCAATGTTGTCACAATGTTTTTCCTCAAAGGTTTATAATCTAACAAGGAAGATATCAATACAAAGAGGTGCACCTTCGGCAGCATAGCAATCACTGTAAACGTCAAATGAAATGATCACAAACATGATGTAAGACTCTGATCAGGCTGAAAATTACACACATGCAAGATCTTACTGTCAACATCATTCTGTCTTAGTTTTGTCTTGATTGGTTAATATCTATATGGTTGTTATAGTGCAAACAAAAAAGTTTAAAATGGCAGTTTTGTCAAAATCAAGGACACAATTAACTCATGATTGTTAGATTGTTATCAAGCTGAAAATTAAACTCAAGCAAGATCTTATAGTCACCAACATTCTGTCCAATTTATTTTCTTGATTGGTAAATATGTGTAGTTCTTATTAGAGTGAATTCAAAGTCAAAATCAGCTTTTTTTGACATCTAAAGGCTGCAACAAATTCATTTTAGTTTAGCCACTGTCCAATTTCTTTTCCTTTATCCGTTACCGAATCGCCATCTGTACAAAATGGTGGGTAAAAGTGAAATGAAATGGTAACAAATTTAAATAACATGCTGTTAAAAGTAATTGTCCTAACATCTGACCAAGTCCTTTCTGCTAGTGTCAATGCCCGGATTCAGTTTCACTCCATTTAAAAAGATGTTGAAAGCACAAATTAAAGTGCCTCATCGGAAATGTTAAGAAATTTATGAGAATTTGAAACTTTTTTCAAAGTTTGACTTTTAACCCATCTACCATGAAGATCTTGTAAAAAGTTTCGGACACAAGCTAGCTGTCCGTTCATTACGGTAGGGAATCATGTGACACAACAACAAAAACAATTGCAGAAAGTATTCAATAGGGAACAACTTTATCCAGTAAAACGTGACATAATTTCTGGCAAACAATATTTTAACTGATTGTTGTAATCCTCTGCAAAAAAAAGTTCAAGAACACATTTCTAGTTCTAGAACTGTTCTGGAATGTTAAATGGCACTTTTAGAACTGTTCTAGACTAACTTTTTTGCAGAGGATATTAAAATCTCATAACTACGGCTTGATTTAACCCTTTCCCAAACGAGACCTGGTTTTGACGTCCCTAATAGAAAAGGCTTGGGAAAACAGTGAAACAAAAGAAGAAACTGCTGATAACCAGCAGTTTCTTCTTTTGCTTCAATATTTTCTATGCCATATTTTACACAAATCCTATCTTAACTAACTTCCACTTTGTCGTCTGCAGCAGCTTTCAAATTGGATCACCTTAAATTTTTGTCATTTGGGAAAGGGTTAAAATCTCATAACTATGGCTTGATTCAAGCCATGGTTACGAGATTTTATAACAGGACTATAACGGTTTATCAATATATAACTTAGACCTAGCTCATTTTTAGCACAAAATTTATTGCCATTGAATGTAATTGCAGCAGTGAAATAATGCTATCTTCATGGAGTAAACAAAATCAGAGATAATTTTTAAAATCTACCATTTTTTCTAGGAATGAACTTTAATAATTTAGATCTAAGATTTTTTATGATGATTTTATGAACAATCTGATGTCTTTAAAACCCATTAAATTTTTTCTGCACATGTATGAAAAAAATTGTTACATTCAGAGCAACAAATGATTAAGAGGGGGTGAAGACGCTCTAATTTCTTTATTTCAAATCTAAACCCTAAGTTGTGGGTACTCATTTGAATCATCTCAATGAGATGATTCAAATGGGTACCAACAACACAGGGTTTGAAATATTTCATTTTACAAAAGCCATCATCTCCTCCTATCTGTAGCCATGACACTTGGTACTTCTAGTAGACAAATTAGAGATGATTTTCAAGATCTACCATTAAATTTTTTTTTACAATGAACTTTAACAATTTATGATTTATTTATGATACTTTTACTAACAGTCTGATGTCTTTAACTGTCAGTTGGGAATTCTTCGCTTTTTTCTGTTATTTTTAAATGTAATATATTATGACGCTTTAAAAAAGATGGTTGGTCGTCAACTTTTTTATAAGCTAATTCTTTTAAAAAGATCCTTCTAATGCAGCAAGTCTGTGAAGTTTTACTGCATGTTCCCTGCTCCTGATCTTTTTCATACAATGTTACAGAATTATTGAACAAGAGCTGTCCGAAGACAGCGCGCTCGACTTTCTAAGTTGCTTAGTATAAAGGGGGCATAACTCCAAATAGAGTGGTCCCAGGGTCATGGGCCCTGATAGTAAGGTAGAGGGTGTGATGGTGAATAAGTATTCCAAGTTTGGGTTGAATCCCTTTGATAGTATGGAAGTTATTGATGTTTGAAAAAACTTTAACCTTGGTTGCAACGCCAACGCCAACGCCGACGCCAACGCCAACGCCGACGCCCGGGTGACAGTATAAGCTCTCATTTTCTTCCAAAAGTCGAGCTAAAAATATCAAAAATCTTGTGTCATATGATTCTCTGCCATGACTAAGTCTACTCAAAACTTTTTTTTTATTTAAGAATGGGGTTGATGTAATAATCATTTAAGTCAAATATAAAGCATTATAAAATTCACATGCCAATTCTCTCTTATTTTGTCTTACTAAATAGGTTTTTTTCCTCCAAAAAAAGTAATCAAAATTATGAAATAAAAATTCAATAAGTATATATTAAATTATTAAAAAAGATTTTTAGCAAGCCTATTTCTACCTCTGTCAATTACTATACTTAAATTTCATGAAGTCAAAATTATTCTAATATTAAGAAAATAGGCAAAAATTAAGTGAAAATTGAAGAACTTTTAACATATGAAACCCCATCAAGAGAAATTCAGGTCTATCTTTTCTGGGAAAGGGTTAAATAAACTCTTAAATTTCATGGAAAAGATTTTATCATGACCTTGTTTTCCATAAAAACTTTGGAAAAAAATAAAATATTTACCTCAAGGCGATGATACGCCAGAATCGTAATAAAATTTAATGAAAGACGGCATTAAAATCGGAGAATGACTGGAAACATCAACCTTTTCCGAAACAAGCCAATGATCGTTTAACCCTTTCCCAAACAAGACCAGGTTTTGACGTCCCTAATGGAAAAGGCTTCGGAGAATATTGAAACAAAAGAAGAAACTGCTGATAACCAGCAGTTTCTCCTTTTGTCTCAATATTTCCTGTACCATATTTTGCACAAATCCTATCTTTGATAACATCCATTTTGTCATTTGTGGCAGTTTTTGAAGTTGATAACTCTAAACTTATGTTGTTTGGGAAAGGGTTAACCCTTTCCCAAAACAAGAATTTGATGTCCTTTTGGATAGCTAGAAAGCAATGATGGAAAAGGAAAAAGTGCTTAATATCAGATTTATCTCCTTTTCCTTCAATGTTTTCTGTGCTATACCAAACACACATATTCTACATTTTTTAGCCATTAATAGAAGTCATAACTGATAAGCAGTAGATCGAGGAAGAATGACTAGATCTAGTTAGTTGAACACTTTCCCAAACAACAAATTTTAGGGTAATCCACTTTAAAAACAAATGACAAAATGGATGTTATTAAAGATAGGATTTGCGTAAAATATTGCATTGAAAATATTGAGACAAAAGGAGAAACTGCTGGTAAATCAGCAGTTTCTTCTTTTGTTTTAATGTTTTCCTAAGTTTTTTCTATTAGGGATGTCACAACCTGAGGTGTTGTTTGGGAAAAGGTTAATCTCATCTGAGGCAGCATTCCAATTGGGACAGTCTAAAATATCATAGTTAGTGAAAGGGTAACAACAAGTTCCATAATCTGATTTATTGTAATCTAATATCAAGAATTTTTTTCTGGGGAAATTTTTCATCAGAAACTCAAGTGTTAGCCTCTTTTGAAACAATGATTAACCCTTTACAGCATAATCAAGTTTTTCAAATTCTCAGAATTTTTCCTTTTTTTTCTGCTTTTTATACGCCCGAAGGGTCGTATTATGTTATGGTCCTGCTCGTCTGTCTGTCCGTCCGTCCGTCTGTCTGTCCGTCTGTCCGTCCGTCCGTTAGCAATTTCTTGTGTGCGCAACTCCTCCTACAGTTTTGATCGGAATTCGATCAAACTTGCCACAATGAATCTCTATGGTGTCTAGTTGTGCATCCCGCTTACGGAATTTAATTAACTCTTTTCGTTCTTGAATTATCTGCTCTTGAATTAAAAAAATGCCCATTTTCTTGTGTGCGCAACTCCTCCTACAGTTTTGATCAGAATTTGATCAAACTTGCCACAATGAATCTCCATGGTGTCTAGTTGTGCACACCGCTTACGGAATTTAGATAACTGTTTTCGTTCTTGAATTATCTGCCCTTGAATTTAAGAAAAAATGCCCATTTTATCAAAAATGTCCATTTCCTCCTGTGTGCAACTCCTATCTATAGGCTATAGTTTCAACCAGAATTTAATCAAACTAGCCACAATGAATCTCTATGGTGTCTTGTTGTGCAAACAGAATTTTGATAACCCTTCTTGTTTGAATTAACTGCCCTTGAATCGAAAAAATGGCCAATTTTACTGACAACCCCATTCTCGGGCGTATATGCGCCGCTTTGCGAAGCTCTTGTTTAATATGTTTTGGAACCCGGTTAAGTTCTCACCCGATTGTTATTAACCGGAGGCGGGTACATCAACAGGACAGAACCATAAAGAAAAGGACCAGAGATGCAACAACCTATAAGAGTTCTAGACACGCAAGGTTTTTTTTTATAAACTATTGGCAAATAACCCTTGATTTTGACTAACCCATTTTCAGATGCCAACATTTTAGACTGTTCCTAATTCAAAGATGTTACAGACAACAATTTCAAGTGAATAAAATTTTAGATTTTTTTGTCTTTGGTGGTAGGAAACATTGTGGGAAATGAAGAAATTTCTTCTCGCTTAATTTAAGCAGGTTGTAGTTAGGCAATATCCAAGGTATTCAACAAGTGCAAGGTGGAGATTGTGCATGATGGGATGGATAACGAATACGGACAAATTTGCCTCGCTTCAGGTAAGAAATGTGCAATAATTTTCTTACTTCTGCGTCAATTTTCAAGCGGTTTGTTGCATGTACCCCGCATTACTGAGCTCTTTCCTCAGATATATGACTTGATTGTAGAATCTTTGTACTTTGTCCAAAAAATGATACCAATCAACCAGAAAAAACGACAAAAAATCAGGCCGTTTTTTTCTAGTCGGTTGGGATCGGTTTTTGAGAAAAGTACAAGGAACTTCCAGATAAGTAATACATCTGAGAAAAAAGGCTCAGTAAGACGAACTACATGCAACAAACGCATGAAACTTGACGCAGAAATAAGAAAGTTATTGCACAAAGTCTTACCTGAAGCGTGGTTAATTTGGCCGTAGTCGTAACCATTTCGCTTTCTGGTCGGTTGGGACAATATTTCGGAAAAAGTACCCTGAGTTATCAAATATGTCATACATCCGGTGAAAGAGCTCAAGGAAGTTATTGCAAAATATCTTACCAGAATCGAGATTATTTTGTCCGTATTCGTTATTCATCCCATGATGCACTATCTCCACCATGAAGTGATTGCCAGTGCTCAAATGGTTACTTGTCCTCGACATGTTAAACGTGACCAGGCATTTAAGAACAAAGTTTCAGATCTTAAACTGACCCCTGAAACTATTCATATTCAAACAAAATGTCTGTCCATTTCTGGCTGCCACAAACGTAGGCAAAAACATAACAATGAACATTGTAGATAATGGAATTTATATTGGACAACTGTTGTTTAAGTTTTAGAAGCATCACTGGTGGGGAACTCGGCTGAAGCGAGGGACGTTTTTTCGCGAACAATGTATTCCGTCAGTGTTGTTATAATGTTATTATGTTGTCGATAAAGCCATAGTTACGAGATATTATAACAACACTGACAGTTTGTCAATACAAAACCGTAAACCCGGTCTGTTTTAAACGCAAAATATCTATACCTTAAAATGTTGTAGCGAAAATTGTTTTAGTTCACCACCAGTGAGCATTATTTGAGACTTCTATGAAAAATCTGAATTGCACAATGTAATGTTGCTACAAGATAAATGCTATTTTGAGCAAATTGAAAATATTGAAATTCTAACAGGATGGTATTTACCTTTTCCCCAAACAAGAACTGTTTTTGATGTCTTTAATCGATGCAGCTGGAGAAAAAATTCATGAGGCAAAAGAAGAAAATGCTAATAACCAGAATTTCACCTTTGCCTTAATATTTTCTGTGTTATATTATAAATCTTTATAAACATCAACTTTGTCATTTGAATCAGCTTTTCTAATGAAAAAATCCAACTTTTTGCAGTTTGTGGGAGGATTATAAAAGAAGATTTTAATTAAAACATTATTTTTGTTCTACGAAAATTCAATGTTATAGATCTATCTTAACAGTATAAGCACATTTTCATTTAACCTCCTATATCCCATTTAAATGTTAATCTTTAGTTCAATTCTAAATGCACGCAATATCTTCCTAAAATGTTGAAAAAGTTATTATTAGTACTGGAAATGCCAAAAAGAACTTGTCAGGAAAAATTTAACATGTAAAAAAAATCTGAAAAGAGAATCATTTTATGTCCCTTAAAAAACGTCCACAGCAACATCTTTAACCCATGCTCACATAATGTCGCTTTTTGAAGCTGCACATGATAAAGACTTTTAATCAAAGTACTGAAAGTACTGTTGGAAAGCAAATTTGCTGATTATGTCTAAAGGCCTTTCTAGTTGTTAGCAATATGAATTACACGGAGTTGGATAAAAGTAATTAATTGAATTTGATTCTTTAGAAAATTACAAAATACAAATTATGAAAGGATAATGTCTGTTCCATATCAGCAAAATATACTGAACAAAAGAGAAAACTTTACCCTGCAAGATTTCTTGTTTCTGAAAAAGTATCGAACTAAAAGCCTGATTTTATTTTTACAATATTTCCATGGCATTCGGCAATCGTTTTGTCGAAGTTTCATTGCCTTGTCTCCTTTAATGTCAGAGTTACGGCCCTTAATGCATTTACAGCTAATTTCATCTAATGCCACATACGCGCGATAAACGATTCATTATTTTTACGGAATTGGTCATATCCGGGTTGCCAAAAAACCACAAAACATCTCTCTTATCACTTGTAGCAAGCTCTAAAATAAAGGTCTAATCTGTCAATTTTGTGAATTACCCCCCTTTGACATAAACAAATAGGGAATTTAAAATGTCGAATTCTCCCAGCCGAAAACGACTATAAGGCATTCTAGCACTCTATATGTTCTCCTATACCCAATGTCATGTTCTGAAGTAGGTTTTAACCATCTTACCGGCTATCAACGAATTCATTCAATTTCGTAGTTTTTGTTCCACTTAAAACTTCTCTTTATAACTGTATATTGAATGCACGTGTGCTTAATCGCTGTATATTGAATGCACGTGCGTCGTCATCACTTTCTCCGCATTTTGTGGGAGCCTCGTTTTGAAAATGTCGATTTGTTACTATTTTTAGTAACAATTCACATGTATACAATGTTAATTTCCCATAAACCAATTGTTTGCCTCCGGAAGTTAATCAGAGTCTTCTCTAATGAAAATTCGCTCTTCGATATTTGGATGTCGCTATTTACATCGGAGCGCTGTCCAATTCAAAAACAAAAGATTATTCCGACACAAGTTATGTCGCTGTGTCGGAATTTTCTTTTGTGTTTGACTGGGACAGCGTTCCGTTGTAAATAGCGACATCCAAGTATCATCAAGCGAATTTTCATCAGAGAAGTCTCGGATTACCGGAAGTGTTCTGCGGGTATGGACTAAAACATAAATGAAAGGAGTCTATACCCTAATTAGAAAGCATTTGATCTCTGAAAACTGCATGTCTTACTTGCTAAAACATGTGTTCCGTCACTACTTTATCCCTTTCCCAAATAAGACCGGGTTTGACAGCCCGAAAAGAAAATGTTCGGGGAATATTGGGATGAAAGAAGAAACTGCTGATAATCAGAATTTTCTACTTTAAACCTCGATATTGTCTTTGGTATTATCTACAAATAGTTCTAATTTTATCTAGGTATGTACCAATTTTGTCGTCTGCTACGGCTTTTTTTATTTTGACCAATCTGAAATGTTTCTATTTGGGAAATGGTTAACATACCAACAATGTAAATTGATTTGATTCTATGTAGGCCTATTCATCTAGATCTAAATCCATGGTGGGTAACTCACATGACTTTAGGGAAGCGTTAACACCGAAAAAATCGTCCGCTTCAAGGTATGTTTTGTTTAATTTCTCAGCTTATACCCTATTGATTTTGATGAGATAAAGTGCACGGAACGCCCCCTTGAGAGGGCTATTCCCGGCTCTAACTCACTCTGCTCCAAATCCAGTGGTTTCTTCAAACATTCGAGCCAAGTGTTTGTAAGTGCAAAACGAAAGTGGGAAGCATTCACATGCACCGAAGAAAACTTTCGCTTGAATGTTTGAAGAAATCACGGGATCGGAGCAGAGTTACAAACGGGAATAGCCCTCTCAAATGCGCGTTCCGTGCACTTTATCTCGTCAAAATCAACAGAGTATAAGCTGAGAAATTAAACCAAACATACCTTGAAGCGGACGATTTTTTCGGTGTTAACGCTTCCCAAAAGTCACATGGGTTATCCACCGTGATATCTATAGATTAAAAAGTTAACACCGTTTTTTAAACCAAGTGGTGAAAGGATTGCTAGTCTGATTTCTATGCATTTTGAGCATACCATCACATATTCTGGTTTCCCAGATTTCTACTTTCGCTTTGAAATGCCTATAGCTACACGCGAATACTAGCAAGGCCTATTAGACAAGATGTCTATGTCATTAACCTCAAAATAACCACTTAGTTGATCAATCAATTATTGTGAACGCGATTAAATGCATGGCTTATCGAATATCATTGTTTAGTTTCGGACATTAAAACGTGTAAGAATTTGGGCATAGAAAGATTCTAAAAATAGACGTGTCCTAGTTCCTATTTTTAGCGCTTGAAGTGGGTCGCATATTTCATAGTTCAGTAAACTTGACTGACCCATTTTCAACGAAAGATATTGGACTGGCTATTGAACCGTAATGAAAGCAAATTACTACGTGATCGCTTCTCCTCTTTTAACACATGTTTAATTGGATGTTTTATCATCGGTCACACAATTGAATATCTTGTGTACAACTATAGAATTCAATATTGAATATTCGAAAGGTTGTTCTTGTCATTGATCTTTGCTTTTGATAGAACTATTTATAGTGAGGAGGACCGGGAGATGTTGTGTGGTATGCAGAGAATGTTAAAGTGCAGAGAAGCACGACTGGAAAGAAAAGCAAATTTTGCAAATTTGCTTTCCAAAAACGATGTGGAAAATGAAGAAATTGCTTTTGACAAGCAATTTCTTCACTTCCCACAAATTTTCTGACACAGAAAGACTAAGAAATGTAAAATTTCCTTTCATTTTAAATTGTATGATATGTAACATCTTTAAATTTGGACAAGTCTAAAATTATGCAGTCCGGTAATGGGTTAAGATACAAGATTATCACCAGTAAGTATTGTGTCCCCAAAAGGGGTCCAAGCCAGGCCATCATTTCATGGTCACTGGGCGATAATAAGGCAATCACCACGGAAACGTACTGTGCAGATGACTGACAAAATGTCAGCTTTATTAAAGACGGCCCTTTAACCATGGACAATGGCCCCCAGGGGTCAGGCCACGTAACTGGACCCCATTACACCTGGTTCGGTCATTATTGCTCAAGACTTCGTGGGAAAGTAATTGTGCATGGCAGCCTCAATTGTTCCCCTCGCGCGCGTACCTTTGACGATTATTTTCCATAAAGATCCAGTATTTGTCCAGTCTTTCCCGCCACTTGTGGTATTAAGATTTTTAACCTTTACAAAAATAAACCCTGGCATTGATGGCTGTTAAAATTGAAAGAAATGGATAAAATGTTGAAAACCATTATACATGTATATGATACAAATTAAAATAATTCAGAAACATGTCTTATTTCATGGTTAGAGTGCAACACCTCACAAATTGGATTGGTCTAAATTTGGTATTTTTTGAAATGGTTAATATATTACCAGACATCAACATTTTAGACTAGTCTTAATTTAAAGATGTCTCAAACGACAATTTCAAGTGAATGGAATTTCACTAATTATCTTGGTCTTTTAGGGTAGTTATAAACATTGTAAGACACAAGCAATTTCTTCATTTCCAACAATGTTTTCCAAACTCTATATCCTGTGAGGCATCAAACAATGTCAGCGTGTGGGAAAGGGTTTAGAGTCTTTGGTCAAGGGCCTTTGGACACACATTGATATTCAGTTTGTTACATCAAAGACCATTTCTTGATTGTTGAATTATAAAATTCTCATTAATTGGGCAACATAATTCAAAGCATTATTTTCATTCAATGGCAGAAAAAAAAAGCTTTTTTACCAAACAGAATTTCAAAATCTTTGGCGCCAAACATTTAATTTAGTAAACATGCATCACAAATAGATCTACTTTTATGCTTTGATT
This sequence comes from Fragum sueziense, assembly GCA_963680895.1. NCBI lineage: Eukaryota > Metazoa > Mollusca > Bivalvia > Cardiida > Cardiidae > Fragum > Fragum sueziense. Next base: position 14,729 of record CAVMGG010000796.1, read on the forward strand.
TTTAGCATCTGTATTGCAAAATGTATACAATTTTATATTTCAAATAATAAATAACGATTAAATTTGAGAAAAACTTACAGAAAAACTTTTATTAATTTTTCCAAATTTTTTAAGTTTCATTTTAGAATGGCTAACTCGGAATATCATTATAATAAATCAAAAACATTTGTATATGAAAATTCAAATTGTGATAAATAACTTAACGTAAATTTATAATATCAACATCATGATTATGCCTTTAACTCTTTCGCTGCCAATGTCGCCAAAAGGCGACCCATAGGCAGACTGCCAATGTCGCCGATTGGCGACTTTCGTACAATAGCTTAATGAGGTCATTCAAGGTCAATTGCAAGGTCATCTGATCAAACTGCCTGATAAAAAGTATGCTATTAGACAAAACAATTTATGTGTAATGATTCTTGAAAGTTTCAGCTTAATATTATCAAACAACGATTTTTTAATATTTAATAAACTGATAAGCCCACCTATCAAGTTTCAAAAATTTGGCACTGGAAATAGGACAATTCCAGGAAATTTGGCAGCGAAAGAGTTAATATTTTAAATATTAGTATAAACTTGTTGCAGTATTAGTAGCTCTTTGTAATTCCATAATGCATTCTTCTTTGATAAAGTCAAATAAACAAGAAGAAACTTATTGCATTCTTTTCAATCAACATCTTTTTGAACACTAATTTCAAATCAATTGCATATTACAGTTTCAAAACATATCATACTTTATAGTAAAGAATTAAAAAGTATCCCAGAAAGCAGTGCAGTCGACAGAAGATAGTTATTATCATTGTGTTCATGGTTTGTTTGTTAGATTTTATTTCGTTTCTTCAAATAATTATAAACAACAATAATTGCTCAACTCATGTTATCCCTGCAAGGGTCGACCTTCAAAAGACGACAAAAATACAGGACATTAGTGCAACATTTAATTTGTTCTATAACATCTCCAATTTGTTTGATGTAATTAAATTTCAAGACTAAAAACAAATTTCAAGGTATTCATTTAATTTTCTATTTGTACATCATTAATTATTCAAGCACAGACATCAAAGAGCCTTTTCAAATTTGGCGTCACCCATTTCATGCGTTGCTTAACTAAAGTAAAAAATAATGCAGCTTTTTAAAATTCCAAAACATGAATGCAAGACAATTTTAAGTAGCTATATGACAATACAGCCATTTAAAATTGTCTCGCATTCACTGTCACATTTGTCCACAATAAGGTCAAGCTTATACAAGATGACGCGATATCCGGTAATCTAACTCCGCCCCCAAGCGGTCATTTTTGGTCACTCTTGGTCAATCAGGTGTAAATCCGTTACATTTTATCTGTCCGTGCACACAATAGCACGGTGTACAGTTGATGAATAACCAGTACTGGTCATTTGAGATGGCCGTCAATCATTTGTCCTGCAACCCTTACCCAAACAAGACCTGGTTTTAACCCTTTTCCAGACAACAAGACTTATGTGTAGTAGTCCAAATTGAAACCTGGTGCAACCACCACAATTTGTGCCGAGGATTATAATACAATTTGTGTACAATATGGCACAGAAATTATTGAAGCAAAAGATCTTTTGCCTCAATATTTTCCCAAGTCACTCCTATTAGGGAAGTCAAAACAGGGTCTTGTTTGAGAAAAGGTTACGAAAAGGGTTGTCCTTGTTTGCCATGGCCCAGCATCCATGGTGTAAAGTAGGATGCAGAATACAAAAGCTTCTGAAAACCAGTGATAAATCTTACTGACATGTTTTGGGTAACATTGGTGTAACTGCCACCCATTTAAGTTGACCATTGCAAAACATGAACAAGACCTGTTGCAGGACAGCAATGCTTTTTAACAGCGTTTATATTACTGGCACCCAAAGTCTAAAATTTCTTAAGATCATTTTGTTAAAACGTTTTTGAGACTGAGATTCTGACCGAGGTGTTCCAAATGTTCCATACTTCATACAAATGATGTCATGATGAAGTTTGGAGCATTGCCATGGTACTATCGAGCATTCTGTACAACTTGGTCAACTCTCTCTTATAATGTTTCTACAGAGTTAACCAAGGGGTTCTGCACGAAGGATAGGGTAATGGCAGGCCCGTAGGAACAGGGGGGGCCAATGTTGGCCAAAAATGTCGAATTTTCTTAATTTCACACTGTAAATTTTGGGGAAATGCAAATTAGCCCCCCCAATATTCAGGATAAGGGCTTTAGCCCCCCCCCCCCCCCCCAATATGAAATTGCTTCCTACGGGCCTGAATGGCGCCTTCCATTCAGCATTTTAAAAATCTTGGAATCTCGCTCTAAAGAACGTGCCTCAGATCTTGTTTGAGAAGGGGTTAAAATGATGTGATCAGATGAAGGCGGGTTACAATCGTGGCATTTTGCAGGTGCCCCCTTGTTTGTATAATGTTGTTTTCTGTGCCGGTTACATGACTGTTACACAAAATATTGCTATTCATCTGTCACGGGAGATTTATGACCCTTGATACAACAAAACTGCATCCATCACAGTGGGCAGCTTATAATTGGCCCGAGTCAGAGTAGTGGTCAGCTCAAATGACCAAAGACATTTTTTTGCCTTTAACCCTTTATGAGTTCAATCCTTCATCCTAGATATCTTAAGCCTCTGTTTATCTATCAATTAAAAATCTGCATTATTTTCAGTTATCATTACTTATGATTGGCCCGAGTTAGAGTAGTGGTCAGGTCAAAATTTTTAGACCAAGGACATTTTTTTGCCTTAAACCCTTTCTGAACAAGACCGGGTTTTGATGTCCCTATTAGAAAAGGATTTGGAAAACATTGAGGCAAAAGAAGAAAATGCTGAAGATCAGCATTTTCTCCTTTTGCCTCAATATTTTCTGTGCTATATTGTACAGGAATTTCCCTTTTACTTACTTTTATATTGTCGTCTGCAGCAGCTTTGAATTTGGAACACTCTACAATGTTGTTCTTTGGGAAAGACTTAGTGATATGAACAATCATTGGTCCTAGATAAGCTTCTGTTCTATTTAAGCTTATCGATGAAAAATCTGCATTATTTTCAACGTCTTACTGGCCCGAGTCAGAGTCATGGTCAGCTGAAATGACCAAGGACATTTTTTGCCTATAAACCTTTCTGAACAAACCTTGGTCCAGTATTCAAATGACTGTTGAACTATCAATGAAAAATCTGCATTTTATCAACTATAAATCAACTATTTCACAAGCAATTTCTTCATTTTCCCACAATGTTTTATAAAGCCTTAATGATGCGGAGCATCAAAAGGTGTCAATGTGTGGTAATCTACACCATTTCAAAATTGTGTCATATTTTGTGGAAAAAAGTTAATCCCTTTGAAAAAAGAAACAGAATGATGCTATAAAAACACATAATACCATACATTTTTTTTTCATCGGTATTCACAAATTGTGCCTCCAAAAAATAACTCCATGAAACATTACAATGCAGAAGTAACAGAATCGGAATTCAAATTTACTTTAATGGAGATTGAATTGCTCCCAAAGCCATAGTTTCGTTGCCGGAGGAACGAAATTGGAATTGTAGTTAATTAAATTGCAGTGTACTTTGCAAGGATAAACGACTGCAGTTAATTCACTTTTTCATGATTTAACCACACTGCAAGTTGTATCATTCAATTTCTAACTTAAAGTTTCCCTATTACAGCTGAGGTCTTGGGATTTTGTTTAGAGTAGAGTTACTAACTTAAACCATTCCAACACAATATTCAGCCACGGCCTTATCGCAGTTGGTAGCGCATCTGACCCTCATTCGAGAGGTCCCGGTTTCGATACCCGGCCGCGGCTAATACCCTTTCTGACAAAATTGTCACCCACCAATGGGTTTGAAATCTTTAACCTAAGTGCGGGAGCAGCTGGAGGCTTGGTAAGGGTGTTGTGGTAGTACTGGTTTGAGAAACAACAGGAATCCATGAGTAGGTGCTCCAGCCGCCGCAATATGACCCTGGTAGTTGAAAACGGCGTAAAACCCCAATAAACTCAAACCCACACAATAAAATTTAAGCCTTAATTTTGACGCCCCGCAAGATTAAAGATTTGGAACTTTTGCATTGTGGAAAATGAAGAAATTGCTTGTGACAAGCAATTTCTTCATTTTATACAATGTTTTCTACCCCAAAAGCCTAAGAATATAAATTTCCTTCCCTTGAAAATATTGTCTGCAACATCTTTGAATTTGGACCAGTCTAAAATTACGCCATCTGGTTATGAGTTATAACTCTATCCCATGCAGGCCCGTAGGAAGCAATTTCATATTGGGGGGGGGAGGGGGGCTAAAGCCCTTGTCCTGAATATTGGGGGGGGGGGGGGCTAATTTTGATTTTCCCAAAATTTTCAGTGTAAAATCAAGAAAATTCGGCATTTTTGGCCAACATTGGGGGGGCTTAGACCCCTAGCCCCCCCCCCCCCCCCCCCCCTGTTCCTACGGTTCCATATTCAAAGGTGTTTCAGATGACAAAATAAATGTCATGAATGCCCTGCAATGAAAACATAATCATTACATAGATCACATTCCATTTTGTGCACATTATGTACATCTTCGCTAGCCAAGGTTGAACCCACCTACGTTTGTATTCACCCTTGGCGGATTTAGTCCGATTTTCTTGAAATCGCGAAGCGCCGCCTAGCGGTTGTTCTGCTGGTTGTTTACGTCCACTATTGATGACGTCATTAACGCGCGTTGTCTTTCGCGTCGTACGTCGTGCAGATTATGTAAAAGTTAGCTGTTTTTTCGATAGAATTGTCGAAAGTATAATAATTCGTCGATTAAAGTTAGAGAATTCCTGTCTATTACAGTGAAATTCGTATGAAACATCGCCCATCTTCGCGTTTTTGAGTTGCAAATGCAATGCTTTTTCCCGCCCGTTGTCATGATTTGGTTACTCATAACAAATGTATCATTCGACAATCTGATTGGTTCCAGCGAGACCTCGCTGGAACCAATGAAAACGCTTTCCAGGAGACCAAGAAAATCGGACTAAATCCGCCAAGGGTGAATACAGAAACGACGTTACGTCGTAGATGTCACCCTTGGCTTGCGAAGATGATTATGTAGCACAGAAAATATTGAGACAAAAGGGAATATTTAAGTTAATCAAATAATTATGTAGTTTGAAAAAGATTTTCGATCTTCTTGAAAAAGGCAAATTTGCTGAAAAATTTGTTGTTTGGGAAACGGTTAAAATGTACCATTGAAATTGTACAAACCATAGCCTTGTTTGCTTACTGAAGACAGTTGTCTACATGCAATATTGAGTCCGGATCTTGAAAAAGAAGTCTTGCAGCGTGAACCCATTCGGCAAACTACAAAATATTACAAATTATTAGGGTGATTCAAAAGATGTAAGCAGATGAAAAGGTTTGTGTTGATAAAGAAATTGTTTGTGTACGATTTACTGCAGTCAGAAAATATTGAGGCAAAAGGAGAAAATGCTGAATATCAGCATTTTCTTCTTTTGCTTCAATTTTTCCCCCAGGCTATTTTATAAGGCATGTCTAAAGCAGCTCTTGTTTTGGAAAGAGCTCAACTAATACTGTCGCTCATAAAAGATATTTGCTCATTGAATTCAGACTTTTTCAATAATCTAAATTGTGTAAAATATTGCACAAAAAAATATTTAGGTATAAAGAGAAAATGCAGGTTATGAGCATTTTCTTCTTCTGCTTCAATGTTTTCTCTAACCTTACCATAAGGGACATAATAGCCAGGTGTGGCGTTGAAAAGGATTAAATACCTGTGCAAAACCGAGGTCGCTCATTGCATGAAAATATAGCGGAAATTTCAATAATGACATGTCAATATAGCACATTCAATAGCAATTAATCATTTTCATACAATATTTTGTGAATGGGATGCTTTTAACGAACTTTACAATCACCCTTTCAGAAAATGTTGGCTAAAATAAATCACTGCTTTTCAACAAAAACCTTGTAACTGCAGCTTGTTTTAAGCAACGAAATAGCACAATTCATTCCTAAAAAAGGTATAATTTATCCCTGTCCCAAAAAGACCTGGTTAGGAAAGTCTTGGACAAACCTTTTCTCCTTTTGCCTCGAAATTTATGTGCTACATCATACTCAAAGACTCTCTTTCAAACTTGAGCAGTCTACCCTTAGCCCAGATTTCCGCGTTCCGCTTTCATTTGCGGAACAAAATCGGAGATTCTGCGGAAGTCCGCAGATTTTACGCAAATTCTCCAAAAAGCAGCTTCCGCATTATGCGGAAGAAGAAAAAATGTGGAGAAAATGCGGAATAATGACACTTTGAAACTGAAAGTTTGCGGAATTCCAGACTTTGATTTTTTTTACATGGAGAAAATGCGGAAAAATGGCACTTCGATTTGTTTTCAGTTGAAAATTGTACTTATAATATTTATGAATGCAGAAAATTCATACTTCAACTTTTGATTCATTTTAAAAAATAAAATATGAACACACATAAAATGAAACTTTGTTCATTAATAACAGTTATTTACTATTCATATAAACCAATGCTAAACAAATTATTTTGAATAAGGCCTTAGGAGGAGATGTCGTTTAAAGGATATTTCTATTTTTTGCTCTGGCGGCCATCTTGTTCAACGGAGCGGAATGATTTTAGCCATTTTGGTAAAGGTCAATGACGGCGAACATTCCTGTGAAATGATTATGAATTTGGCCAATCATTGGCTTCAGAGGAGATGTTGTTTAAAGGATATTTCTAATTTAAGTTCTGGCAGCCATCTTGTTCAACATAGCAAAACGATTTTTTGCTATTTTGGTAAAGGCCAATGAGGGGAATTTTTTTCCTGTTAAATTATTTTTAATTTGGCCAATAATGGCTTAGGAGGAGATGTCGTTTAAAGATTTTTCTATTTTTAGCTCTGGCGGCCATCTTGTTCGATGGAGCAGAACGATTTTAGCTATTTTGGTAGAGGGCAGAGAGGGAAATATTCCTGTGAAGTTTCATGAGAATCTGACCAGGGGTTAATAGGAGGAGATGTCGTTTAACTATAAAGTTAACGACGGTTGACCCACGCCAGACAATGAGCTAAAAATTGATAGTGATCACTGTGAAAGACAGGGCACTATGGCACTCACTCTGTTTGAATCTGAGACAATTTTTTTTTAATGTAAGCAAAATGAAAATTGCACTCATCAATTAACCCTTTCCCACCCAATCCCTTGTTTTTAAGGGTTTATAGCAGACAGCTTTTGAAAATATTGTGGGAAAAGGAGAAATTCCACAGAATGTGCAATTTCTCCTTGACTCATAGGGTTTTCTACCTCGTCAGAAAACCAGAAGCAATTTTTAACAATCCTTCAATTTGGAAAAGTTCAAAATTTGCCTGAGTGGGTTAATTCAATCGTATACAGATCCTCAGCTGTCGAAGTACAAACATTGTAGATCTCCATGGCCCATCTGAGTATCATTTATTGAAATCTTCCAAATACAACACTTGGTATCCCTCTTTTCTGAGTGAAATCGAAGTTATTTGACAGAACCCAAAAATCAAAGGTTCGAACTAAATTAGGGCCGAAAAGAATGAGTTTATTTTGCGGATCGGGATATATATACAAAAAAACATAGCTACTAATGCTCTTTGTCGTTTGGTCGACAAAAGGTCGATAGCATGATAACAAATGAACTGTTTGTTCAAAGAATAGAATCTCGTGAATGATATATATCTTTTATTCAAAATTAAAAGACCGGAACTTTGCGTTTGTAAAGAATGCGTTGGCAAAAGTGCCGTATATTAAACTAACTGAAATCTCGCGAGACTTGAAGCGGAAGGCGGGCTGAAGCGGAAGGCGGGCTGTTCAAACCAAACAATTTACGTCAAGATTATTCCTCATTTAGAGATCGATTACGCTTTATTTGTGGCCTTGTATAAACAATATGATATATAATCTAACATATGATAATATGTTATTGAATGAATCAGACCGGATAAGTGCTGAATTTGACCCCCCCAAAAATCTCGGTAAAATGTAAACAAAAACCGGAAGTTGCCATTTTGTCTTGAAAGAGAAAGTAGACCAACCTACGATTTCGACCGATTTTTGTTGCAACTGGGCTAATAAAGAACTGTATAACTAAATAAATTGTTCGCATATAGTTCTTTGCAGGCATGCAAGAGTCTCAATTTCATGATTTAAGATCTTTGTACTTTGTAGCTTAGTAACAGTTATTCTCATGTTTCGTCCATGTTTCTTTCGTTCCATACGTAAAAATGATTAAATGGCTCTTCTTCAATTTATTTCTCATTTTCTTATGAGATCTAACTCTTTAAGTGTCTTTGACAAACTATTATAACTTACCTATTTGTTTAATTAACTAGCATTACAGTGGCGGATCCAGAGGATGTTCGGGGGGGGGGGGGGGGGGGGGGGGGGGGGGGCTGATTATTTCATCTTCATCCAGAAATTCAATCAACTTTTTTTTTATACTAGGAAAACGAATTCCCCTAATTGTAACTTATTCGTTTTAAGATCTAGCTTTACAGTGGCGGATCCAGAGGGTGTTCGGGGGAGGGGGGGGGGGGTTGGTGGGGTCATATCAGAAATTCAGTCAAAAATTTTTAATACTAAGAAAACAAGCCCTGGGCCCTAATTGTAATGATAATAATGATGCAGAAGGTACTTGATAAAGAACTTTTTTTTCCAAATATATAGAAGCTTTTAGCAGTATTTTTGTGATTTTGCTTTCACCTCCACCGAATGAGTGCAGGACCGCACTTTATCACAGACTGATGACGTTTTTGATTGGCTGAAGAGATTGTGCCAACAGAATCTGATATGCCCCAAGGGACGTATTATGTTATCGCCACGGTCGTCCGTCTGTCTGTCTGGAATTTCTTGTGCGGCTTATGCTAACTCCTACAGTTTTACACAGATTCACTTCAAACTTACCACTATGATGTGTAGTTAAGCGACTGTGGCCTTTAAAATCTGGATATCTTTGATGGTTCTAAAATTATCTCCCCTTTACTTAGAAAAAATGTGTGCGGCTTCAGGCGTATTTATGCCACGCCCAGCATTGTTCTTGTTCAGACTTTCCGGTCTGAGCCTGATTTATAAGTCACAGGAGCACACTTATTCTTGACAAGAGGACCGGTTTCATATCTGATGCCTGAATCAATGTCTACAATATTTCGGCATGGATGCGGAAAATGTCTCCGCATGGATGCGGAGAACATCTCCGCATCTGTGCGAAGAACATCTCCGCATGCGGAGAAAATCTCCGCATCTATGCGGAGAAAATCTCCGCATCTATGCGGAGAAAATCTCCGCATCTATGCGGAGTAAATCTCCGCATCTATGCGGAGTAAATGCGGAAAAAATTCCATATTGCATGCGGAATTGTCCGAATACTCCGATTTCCGCAAAAATTCCGCTTCCATTAAAATTCCGCATTTTAAATGCGAACTTCCGCGTCCGAATACTCCGCATTTATTCCACATTTAATGCGGAAATATTTTGCGTAGAAAATGCGAAATTCCGCTTTATTTGCGGAAATCTGGGCTAAGGGCATAAAATTGCCATTTGGGAATTAAAGAACACTAGATTTTTAGCATTCCCAGGAAGTTGAAAAAGGAGTTACACATTTCCTATCATTTTAAAAATTCAGTTCATATCTTGATCTATTTTGTCATCTGCAGCAGGGTTCAAATTGGAAGTCTAAATTGCCCAATTTGGGAAAGGGTTAAATTCCACATGACAAGCCTCGAAAAATTCTGGTAAGAAGGAAAAGGTTTATTGACCAGCGATGTAGGATTATTTGATTAAAATGGAAATAAAAAACGTAAAAATTAACATTTCAATCATTCTTTTTTCATAATTTACCTGCACTATGGACCGCCGACAACAATAGGGCGACTCAGGAGTGCATTGTGGGATATCAGAGTGCATTGTGGGAGCTGTCAATCATGTTACATTAGAGAGCCGTTAAAAACTGAATGCAGCGGACATTGGTTTGAATACAAACCTAATTAACGGACCCGTGTCATTTAACCCTTTAGCGCAGACAACAACCCGAACAGCAAAATTTTAGACTTGGCCAAATAGCAATTAATTTTGTACTAAAATTACAATAGGTTTACCGTTAAGTATTGATAAACAGTCTGTGTTCTTATGAAATCGTGTTCTAATGAAATGTAACTATGGCTAATGAATCAAGCGTACTAATGAGATTTTATAACAAGACCTACGAAATACTATAATAATTTTTTGTTTGTCCGAAACTATGTTACGGTTAACAGGATAAAATTATTCCCTTTTTATATATGTTGCAGACAACAATTTTAAGTGAATTAAATCTTATATTCTTTTTATCTTTCTCAGTAGAAAACATTGTGGGAAAGGAAGAAATTGCCTGTGACAAGCAATTTCTTCATTTTCAACAAAGTTTTCCAAACCAACTTGTCACATTCTTATGAGGCGGTCAAAAGGCGCCATTCATGGTAATGGCTTACCTCAAGCCAAAAAAAGCAAAAAAAATGATTTATATGATCCCAAAATTTTGTCATTTGAGAAAGGGTTACATATGAATGCAGAGGGCACTAATTTGAATACCCACATTATAGTCCCATAATATTTAACCTTTTTCCAAAAGGCAAAAACCTTGACTTCAAGCTGCAGCTGCTTATAATACATATACTAAGACAAACGAAACATAAATGAAAGTCATTAATTTGTATTACACAAAAATTTAACAATGAAAAGATGGAGGCAAAAGTAGAAAATGTGCTTATCAGCATTTTCTTCTTTTGTCTTAATGTTTTCCAAGTCTGTATTTTTTTGGGGGCTCATTTTGTTGGAAAGGGTTAAGGGCCCATGACATCTAATTGAATCTAATTGAATATTTTTGCATGGTGTACCTCTATTAGTCCTATAGTTAACCCCAATTTTCCACCTTTTTCACGATTATGTTTAAAATCGCAGCTTTTTTATATATCACTTTTGATCGAAAACCTGTTATAACTGCAGCTTGTTTTAAAGTGACATTTCACATTTATTTCATTTTTTAAAAGTATGTCTTGATGCAAAGGTTGTTCATTCTAATGAGTAGAAATGCTATCAGTTTTTTGAAGTTGAAATTTATAAGCGAACAAGGTGTCAAACTGTCACAAGATACGCCCGTAACACTGCTTTATGTCAATAGGGGGAGCGGGTTGGTAAAAGTTTCATGGTCCTAGCTATTATACTTTTCGAGATATGCCCTGGACGATTCAAGTATGAAAACAACAAAGGGCAATAACTCAAAATATAGGCTAGGTAGAGTTAAAATTCTTGTGCACTGCACTCCTCCTTAGTGAGATCTATACACCCATGAAGTTTCATGATCCTAGCTATAATACTTTTAGAGATATACTCCGGACAAGATTCAAGTATGAAAAACAACAAAGGGCAATAACTCAAAAAATAAGCCAGGTAGAGTTATGGTTCTTGTGCACTGCACTCCCCCTTGGTGAGATCTATACACCCATGAAGTTTCATGATCCTAGCTATTATACTTTTAGAGATATACTCCGGACAAGATTCAAGTATGAAAAACAACAAAGGGCAATAACTCAAAAAATAAGTTAGGTAGAGTTATGGTTCTTATGCACTGTACTCCTCCTTAGTGAGATCTATACACCCATGAAGTTTCATGATCCTAGCTATAATACTTTTAGAGATATACTCCGGACAAGATTCAAGTATGAAAAACAACAAAGGGCAATAACTCAAAAAATAAGCCAGGTAGAGTTATGGTTCTTGTGCACTGCACTCCCCCTTGGTGAGATCTATACACCCATGAAGTTTCATGATCCTAGCTATTATACTTTTAGAGATATACTCCGGACAAGATTCAAGTATGAAAAACAACAAAGGGCAATAACTCAAAAAATAAGTTAGGTAGAGTTATGGTTCTTGTGCACTGCACTCCCCCTTGGTGAGATCTATACAACCATGAAGTTTCATGATCCTAGCTATTATACTTTTAGAGATATACTCCGGACAAGATTCAAGTATGAAAAACAACAAAGGGCAATAACTCAAAAAATAAGCCAGGTAGAGTTATGGTTCTTGTACACTGCACTCCCCCTTGGTGAGATCTATACACCCATGAAGTTTCATGATCCTAGCTATTATACTTTTAGAGGTATACTCCGGACAAGATTCAAGTATGAAACACAACAAAGGGCAATAACTCAAAAAATAAGCCAGGTAGAGTTATGGTTCTTATGCACTGCACTCCCCCTTTGTGAGATCTATACACCCATGAAGTTTCATGATCCTAGCTATTATACTTTTAGAGATATACTCCGGACAAGATTCAAGTATGAAAAACAACAAAGGGCAATAACTCAAACAAGAGGACCATGATGGTCCTATATCGCTCACCTGAACCAAAATGATATGAGCAACATTTTTGTTCAATTCAATTGATATTTATGACTTTAAGACTGAAAACGAACTTATGATCAATAACATTGTGAAAATCAAACTCATCCGAGATGTAACGGTGCCCAACATTGTGTCAAAGTTTTGCTTTGAATGATAAATAATTGTAGATTCTAGAGTATAAACAAGGTCGATAACCGCCGAAAACAGCATTTTATCAAATTCAAGGGCACATAACTCTCGACTTTCTGATCAGATCCATTTGAAAATCCAACTCATCCAAGATCTTATGGTCCCCAAGAATGTGTCCAAGATTTGTCTTGATTGGTCAATAATTGTAGATTCTAGAGTGTAAACAAGGTCGAAAACAGCCAAAAACAGCAATTTTGTCAAATTCAAGGGCACGCAACTCTCGATTTTCTGATCAGATCAAACTGAAAATCAAGCTCATCCGAGATCTTATGGTCCCCAACATTGTGTCCAAGTTTTGTCTTGATTGATTGATAATTGTAGATTCTAGAGTGTAAACAAGGTCGAAAACAGCCGAAAATGGCAATATCGTCAAATTCAGGGGCACATAACTCTGGACTTTCTGATCAGATCAAACTGAAAATCAAGCTCATCCGAGATCTTATGGTCCCCAACATTGTGTCCAAGTTTTGTTTTCATTGATTGATAATTGTAGATTCTAGAGTGTAAACAAGGTCGAAAACAGCCGAAAATGGCAATTTTAAAGGGCACGTAACTCTTGACTTTCTCATCAGATCAAATAGAAAATCGAACTCATCCGAGATGTTATGGTCCCCAACATTGTGTCCAAGTTTTGTATTGATTGATATATAATTGTAGATTCTAGAGTGTAAACAAGGTCGAAAACAGCCGAAAATGACAATTTTGTCAAATTCAAGGGCACGTAACTCTGGACTTTCAGATCAGATCAGACTGAAAACCGAACTCATCCAAGATCTTATGGTCCCAAACATTATGTCTTAGTTTTGTCTTGATTGATCAATAATTGTAGATTCTATAGTGTTAACAAGGTCAAAACCAGCCGAATATGGCAATTTTGTCAAATTCAAGGGCACATAACTCTGGACTTTCTGATCAGATCATACTGAAAACCAAACTCATCCGAGATCTTAAGGTCTCCAACATTGTCTCCAAGTTTTGTTTTGATTGATCAATAATTGTAGATGCTAGAATGTAAACAAAGTCAAAAACTGCTTTTTTGGACATTCAAGGGCAGATAACTCAGCACATTCTGGTCCGATCTGGCCCATAATCGAACTCATCCGAGAACTTATGACCATACTTGTTTTGACTAAGTTTGATCAAGATTGATTAATATTTGTGGATGCTAGAGCGTAAACACCAAATTGTGGACGGACAGACAGACAGACGGACGGACGGACGGACGGACGGACGGACAGACGGACGACGGACAAAAAGCGATCACAATAGCTCACCTTGAGCACTTTGTGCTCAGGTGAGCTAAAAATAAGCCAGGTAGAGTTATGGTTCTTGTACACTGCACTCCCCCTTTGTGAGATCTATACACCCATGAAGTTTCATGATCCTAGCTATTATACTTTTAGAGATATACTCCGGACAAGATTCAAGTATGAAACACAACAAAGGGCAATAACTAAAAAAATAAGCCAGGTAGAGTTATGGTTCTTATGCACTGCACTCCCCCTTGGTGAGATCTATACAACCATGAAGTTTCATGATCCTAGCTATTATACTTTTAGAGATATACTCCGGACAAGATTCAAGTATGAAAAACAACAAAGGGCAATAACTCAAAAAATAAGCCAGGTAGAGTTATGGTTCTTGTGCACTGCACTCTCCCTTGGTGAGATCTATACACCCATGAAGTTTCATGATCCTAGCTATTATACTTTTAGAGATATACTCCGGACAAGATTCAAGTATGAAAAACAACAAAGGGCAATAACTCAAAAAATAAGTCAGGTAGAGTTATGGTTCTTGTGCACTGCACTCCCCCTTGGTGAGATCTATACACCCATGAAGTTCCATGATCCTAGCTATTATACTTTTAGAGATATACTCCGGACAAGATTCAAGTATGAAAAACAACAAAGGGCAATAACTCAAAAAATAAGTTAGGTAGAGTTATGATTCTTGTGCACTGCACTCCCCCTTGGTGAGATCTATACAACCATGAAGTTTCATGATCCTAGCTATTATACTTTTAGAGATATACTCCGGACAAGATTCAAGTATGAAAAACAACAAAGGGCAATAACTCAAAAAATAAGCCAGGTAGAGTTATGGTTCTTATGCACTGCACTCCCCCTTTGTGAGATCTATACACCCATGAAGTTTCATGATCCTAGCTATTATACTTTTAGAGATATACTCCGGACAAGATTCAAGTTTGAAAAACAACAAAGGGCAATAACTCAAAAAATAAGCCAGGTAGAGTTATGGTTCTTGTGCACTGCACTCCGTAATGATGAGAAAAATATAACTGCCAAGTTTAAAGTCAATCGGACTTAAGGTGACAGAGTTATGCTCCGGACAAAGAAGTGGACGCCGCCGGACGCCCGGACGCCGGACGCCGGACATCACGGGTGATCCCATAATACGTCCCGTCTTCGACGGGCGTATAAAAATGCGCTTTTAAAGTTGAGACAGAAATGACGAATTCTATATAAATCTGAACTGTTGTCCACAACAAACTGTCTAATGTTAGCACAAATATACTGAGAGGCAAAAATAAGTATACACCCTAGTGCTTTCACGTTTTCCGAGAAGACGATTAAAAGACTATGTACGATTTTAAACGACATCGAAGGTGATCCTTTAAATTGATGTAACCTTCTCCGCCTATCAGTTTGTATGTCCTTCCTTCCATTGCGAAGTTGTTTTCATATCGCACAGCGCCATCAAAAAAGGGAACTTTATAAATTAATTAATGCAAATATTCACATTGACACAACCCCTACATTCCTGAACGGATTTGGATAGAATTTTCACGGAAAGTGCCCAGTCACCTAGGACCATGCGTAATTTGTTAGTGCTTTTCCATCTAATGATGCGTCATGGCAAAAGGTGCCTTAATGTAAACAAGTTATCCGACATAAGTACTTCTAAATTTATAGACGGATTTTAACTAAATTTCCACAGAATGTTCCTAGCTACCTGAATAAGGGTTTATAGTGTCACGTTTCTTTCATAGTAAGCTGTGTCATAGAAAAATGGGCCCCAATGCCAAAAAGTAGAATATTGATCGATTTCTACCAGCCATCGAGAATTATGTTATAATGTTAGAGAAAATTTAAGCTTGTGATTTGTTGTGATAACGAATAAAGAAATCAAATACGGATGAACAGCAATATTTGATGCTCCACTAACTCGCACGTGCAAAGTTTGCAAAATCAGCATGTAGCATGGAGTATGGATAGTCAAGCAATTTCATGTGAAATTTATCGACACCTTATTATTAGTTATTGGGTAGAAATAAATTTTATAAAGTTTTGAGTCGATATAATCAAAATTAAGAGAGATATTGGCAAACAAAAACTGTATACTTTCTTTTGCCTCTCAGTATATATATATTTCTCGTAAACGGTTCAATATTTTGACTTGAATTTTTCAGAATTTCCGTAAAAAAAAGATGCTCTTTCAGATAAAATAAAAGTAAAATTTATGTAAAAATAATTGTGAAATGTCACTTTAAGCTGCAGTTACAAGGTTATTGATGGAAAGCAATATGATATTTTTTTTATTTTAAAGTATTAATTTTTACATAAGGGTTTTTTTTTAAAAAAGTGCAATTTTCAGGTCCATTTCTTTAATAATTTAATATTAGTTGATTTCATAAAAATCCGAGCGTTTTGATTGGCTAAAAAATTTTTTTCATAACTCCATGAAAAAAAATTGACATTGCCAGAACTTCTTTCGGAGTCAACAATATGGATAAATGGATGTGCCCTGTACAAATCGTCATGTTACGTTCGTTTAGAGTAGTAAACTGCAAGTTTTATCATTAAATCTTACTCTTAAATAGATTTTCTAGTTGAAACAAGCTCAATTTCAAAAAGTTATTGCTTAAAACGCACTTGAGAGGATAGAAAATAACGTTATGACGACTAAATTCGCTGTAAACGACGTTGCAGTTACGCGCGCTTTTTATGACGTCATTTAAAGTTTTCGTCACGGAACGGCACGTGCGTAAGATCTGAATACCTTGGCAGCGGGCAGATATCGCACATCTGTCCGCTTCATTGAACATAGTCCGAACGATATATCATTCTTTCTAGTCGCAAATATTACTATTTACGGTAATAAAATGTATTATTAAATTATAATGAATGAATGCAATTTAATTTTTTTCATGCAGGTATGAAAAATAAAATCTAATCACACTTTTGTATGAACCGCTTCGCGGATTCATACAGTGTGATTAGATTTTATTTTTCATACCTGCATGAAAAAAATACAAGAGGACCATGATGGTCCTATATCGCTCACCTGAACCAAGATGATATGAGCCACAGATTTGTTCAAATCAATTACTTGTGACTTTAAGACTGAAAACAAACTTATGGTTAACAACATTGTGTCCAAATTTTGTCTCGGTTTGTCGCTATTTATGGTTGTTAGAGTAAAAACAGTTGAAAACGGCAAATTTGTCAATTTGAAGGGCTCAGCAAACTCAGCAAATTCTACTCTAATTAAGCTAATTCAAACTGGTGCAAGATCTTATGTTCAGCAACATTGTGTCCAAATTTCTTCTTGATTGGTCAACAATAATTGTAGATACTAAAGTGTAAACAAAGTCTGAAACAATCGAAAACATCAATTTTGTCAAATTCAAGGGCATATAACTCATGACTTTCTAGTCTGACGAGACTGAAGTTCAAGCTCATCCAAGAAATTATGGTCACCAACATTGTGTCAAAGTTTCATCTTAATAGGTCAATAATTGTAGATTCTAGAGTGTAAACAAAGTCGTAAACATTCAAAAACGTGAATTTTGTCAAATTCAAGGGCGTATAACTCATGACCTTTTGATCTGGTCAATCTGAAAATCAAACTCATACATGATCTTATAGTCCCTAAGATTGTGACCAAGTTTTGTCTTGATTGGTCAATAATTGTGGATGCTAGAGTGTAAACAAAGTCAAAAACAGTCGAAAATGGCAATTTTGTCAAATTCAAGGGCGTATAACTCATGACTTATAAATCCGATCAATCTGAAAATCATACTCATACAAGATATTATGGTTCCTAACATTGTCTCAAAGTTTTGTCTTGATTGGTCAGTATTTGTAGAAGTTAGAGTGTAAACAAAGTTGAAAACGGTCGAAAATGGCAATTTTGTCAATTTCAAGGGCACATTACTCAAGACCTTCTGGTCCGATCAGACTGAAAATCAAACTCATCCGAGATCTTATGGTCACCAACATTGTGTCAAAGTTTTGTTTTGATTGATAAATAATTGTAGATACTAGAGTGTTAACAATGTCAAAACTAGCTATTTTTCGCATTCAAGGGCAGATAACTCCGGACTTTCTGGTTCAATCTGACCCATAATCGAACTCATCCGAGATCTTATGGTCATACATGTTTTGACCAGGTTTGGTCAAGATTGGCTTATATTTGTAGATGCTAGAGTGTTAACACGAAATTGTGGACGGACGGACGGACAGACGGACAGACGGACAGACGGACGACGGACAAAAAGTGACCACAATAGCTCACCTTGAGCACTTCGTGCTCAGGTGAGCTAAAAATTGCATTCATTCCTTAAATAAAATAAAATGTGTGTTTCTTTCAATTTTCCGTGATGAGATCACTTCTTGATATCTTACACAGCATATAAATTAAAGGGGGACCTCCCAGACCTACTTTCTTTTTGCAATCGTTATTGGAATATGGCCATGTGACTACCTATGTCCCTCCTGTTACCAAATATGATTTTATGATATTTTTCCATGGATTGAATAAATTTGCATTATCTTTCATTCATTTTCATTGAAAAGTCTTCAATAAATTGATAATAGATATATTTCCCATAAAAATGTCAAGAAACAACTTTTTCGATTGCTTTAAAGCTGCTTTTTGAAAAATGTCGGAAATTTTCAAACGTTCCAATGCGTTTTTCAAAGGAACTAAACATTCTTTTTTCATCAAATGTATTTTAATACAAATGTTGTATTCCATTTAAAAACCATGAGATATTTACATTTTCCTAGCAACTAATTGGTTCTCAGAAATTCTATTATAAAGTGCGGTAACAGGAAGGACAATATAGTAACAGGAAGGACAGATGGTAACAGGAAAGATATTCAACAATTTCAAGCAGAGTATTATCTTAAGAAAACATGTGAAAGCAAAGTTTAAGATATACTTTACCTGGAATTGTACGTGGAGATCATAATTTGGCATGTTTATTCATTATATATCATGTACATGTTAGTTGTCTGTACTTGCAAAATAATGCAAAAATCTACTAATCAGTAACTGTTTGAACAATGCATTTCATGGTGTTTTCAGTGTTTTTCTTTATCACTCTATCAATTTCTTTTTATCAATTTCCTTGAATTCAACTGATTTATGTCATGAACATATCATCATATTAAAACTATATCATTTTTGCATTTTCATATGTTTCTTGATTATTCTTCTCTGTATGCCTGCAAAAAAAATCTAATTTTGGTAAAAAATCAAGAATATTGCATACTTTGGTAATATTTTTTCATCATGTGCTCACTTTGAGGTTTAACATTTCCAATCATATTAATGTCAAGGACACATAGCAAGGTCAAGGACATTGTAAGAGGTCATATTTAGTGGAATTTTCCATTTTTTTGAGAATTTACCAAGTTCATGAGCTCAATACTCTTTTTACACTCCCTTTCTAACACTTTAGTAATTAAGACACAACATCAAATTTCTTTTACATCACAGGTTTGCAAATATATGCACATTTAAGGTTTTGTTTAAATTGTCTCTCCTGTTACTCTCCTGTCCCTCCTGTTACAATTTATATGAATGGTAACAGGAGGGAAGGTAACAGGAGGGAAATTTTCTCTGTAAATTCTCAATTAATAATAATTGCTCCCTTGAAAATTAATAGAGTGGGAATATTTTGAAAAGGACCTTCATCATCTTGTATTGTATTACTTTTTTCAATATTTTTTTGTAAAAAATGTTTTTGTAGGACCAGTAACAGGATAGACAGCTTAAGGTATACTCATCTTAAATTAAAAAAGTATTTTCCTCCAAAAAGCAGTTTTCTTTAAAGCATGCATGTTTTCATTGCCGCCATTGTTTGACTAAAGAGAGAGAACTAAAGAGAGAGAACGTCCGCCTCTGGCGGCTTATAAAAAGATCAATATTTTCACTGAAATTGACAAATATGTTATCATTTATGAAAAGTCATGCCTTTTTAGAGTACAAATAATGATTTTCAATTATATCGGACAGGTTTTATGAAAACTGTGAATAAAAGTAGAAGGCTGATTGGCTCTGGGACATAGGTTTTTTGGGGTACTGGTCTGATTAAAAATGTCACAAAAGTTGCAAATATCTGTCTAGTTAAATGATTAATGGCTCATTTTAATTGTATTAAGATACCTTTTAGTCCTAAACCATAAATGCAGAAATAGAGTGAGCTATTCAAAAATAATAGGTTGAGAAAGCCAGGGACAAGAATTTGCACTTTTTTTGAAAAAAGCCCATCAATGTATGATATTTTTTCAAATTCTTTTTTTTTTTTGAAAGTAATTCTGCTGAACTGACCATTAAATTCAAAGCAAAAAAAACTAGAAATCTATCACTGAAGGTGATAAAAATACCCCCGCCACCACCTTTGTTCGGACAAGCGTTTTTGTTGATTTAGGAGCCACACTCAGAAATTGTCAATCCGATTTTATTGAAATTTGGTCCAATCAGGGGCCATAACTCAGAAAGTATCGTCCGATTTCCATGAATTTTGCATCTTGCATATATACAGGTCCTAATGCATACCTGTGCCAAGTATGAAGCAAATCGTTCATTAACTGTAGGAGGAATTGTCCGGACAAGCATTTTTGTCAAATCAGGGGCCATAACTCAGAAAGTGTCGGTCTGATTTTTGTGAAATGTGCACCTTGCACATGTACAGAAGTTAATGCACACCTGTGCTAAGTATGAAGCAAATGAGATAGTAACTAATGGAGGACTTGTCCGAACAAGCATTTTTTGGTAAAATCAAGGGCCATAACTGGAAAAGTAATTGTCAGATTTCCGTGAAATGTGCGTCTTGCACATCTACAGGTCCTTATGCAGACATGTGCCAAGTATGAAGCAAATCGGACAGTAACTGTAGGAGGAGTTGGCCGGACAAGCATTTTGGGGTCAAATCAGGGGCCATAACTCAAAAAGTATCAGTCCGATTTCTGTGAAATTTGCGTCTTGCACATCTACAGGTCCTAATGCACACCTGTGCCAAGTTTGAAGCAAATTGGACAGTAACTGTAGAAGTTGGCCGGACAAGCATTTTTGGGTCAAATTAGGGGCCATAACTCAAAAAAGTATCGGTCCGATTCCCGTGAAATTTGCAAGCAAATCGGACAGTAACTGTAGGAGGAGTTGGCCGGACAAGCATTTTTGGGTCAAATCAGGGGCCATAACTCAAAAAGTATCAGTCCGATTTCCGGGAAATTTGTGTCTTGCACATCTACTGGTCACAATGAACACTTGTTCCAATTATGAACTAAATCGGTCCACACTTGTTCCAAGTATGAACTAAATCGGTCCACAAGTGTAGGAGGGAGTTATCCGGACAAGCATTTTTGGTCAAATCAGGGGCCATAACTCAGAAAGTATCGGTCCGATTTTCATGAAATTTGCGTCTTGCACATCTACAGGTCCTAATGCACACCTGTGCCAAGTATGAAGCAAATCGGACAGTAACTGTAGGAGAAGTTGGCCGGACAAGCATTTTTGGGTCAAATCAGGGACCATTACTCAAAAAGTATCGGTCCGATTTCCGTGAAATTTGGGTCTTGCACATCTACAGGTCCTAATGCACACCTGTGCCAAGTATGAACTAAATCGGTCCACAAGTGTAGGAGGAGTTATCCGGACAAGCATTTTTTAGTCAAATAAGGGGCCATAACTCAGAAATTATCGGTCCGATTTTCATGAAATTTGAGTCTTGCACATCTACATCCGGACAAAGTTTTGGAGACAGACCAACCAACCAACCAACCATCCAACCAACCAACCATCCAACCTTCCAACCATCCAACCACTGGACCGACAGGTTGATTCCAGTATACCCCCTCCAAACTTCGTTTGTGGGGGTATAAAAAAATATTTTTCAAAGAAATGTAAACATTGACGAAAGAGGGAAAAAAAGTTGTGACTGCAAGGATGAACTTAACAAGTTAAAGTTAGAGGATTTCTAATTTTCAAGCAGATTGTACTTTTCCACAAAAGAAAAACAAAACATTTTCTTCTTTAAGAGAACATGACAGCATAGCAGACAATCTATAAGAAGAATAAATGACAAAAGAAATTGTAATAAAAGATTAACGTTTTCCATTGATGTTTTAACTACAGTTCGACATTTGTTGTGTTACTTTTTCTTTTAAAAAAAAAATTGTTTTATATATCAACAATCAATTTCTGATACAAATTTTAAAGTTTTTAGTCATTTGGAGGAAAAGCATTGATGGAAAAAGAGAAAATGCTGGTTGCCAGCATTTTCTCCTTTTCCATCAATGCTTTTTTCAGAGCTAAAATTCCCTAAATTAGCAAAGTAAAATTCAGGGAAATGTGTCAGGATAAAGATAATCACAATTTCTCATTATATTTTTGACAAGTGTCATAAGACCTTGCCATGTTTTCAGTAATTGTTTTGTATCTTGTTTGTCTGCAGACTGGCAGAAAAGACAATTCTTATTGTCACGGCAACCAAACAATCGAAATAATCGTCCTGACAACCGAACAAGCAGGTGAGAGATCAAAATTATAAAGCCAGAAATTTCTGCTCATCCATTGCAAAATGACAAAAAGACAATTATCTTTATAATTCAATGGATAATTTTGATAGATTATATTGCAAAACTGTTGTATTGGCAAGTTTACTGTATCAATAAGTTACCATAGTTGTGTACTGACTGTTCAGAATATTCTGAACTATTGAGATAATTAATTTACAATCCACTTTGCATTAACATTGCATAAATAGTCAATTAATTTGCCAACACAGTGGGAGGGGAATGATGTCTAAGTTAGCATGGTTGTCACCTTTTCTTTTATCTTTTCTCACAATGCTTTCCATACTATAAGGTAAAACTTTAGTAATTAACCCATTTCCACATTATTAATGACGCTTTTTTGATGGCAGCATCGAGATAAAAGCTTTGGAAAACCTAGTGGAAAATGAAGAAATTGCTTGTCACAAGCAATTTCTTCATTTACCACAATGTTTTCTATCCGGAAAGACCATAGAATGTTAAATTACATTCCCTTGAAGTTATTGTCTGTAAAATCTTTGAATTCTGACCAGTCTAAAATTTTATAATCAGGCAATGGGTGAAGTAACACTTATTTTAACACAATATTTTTAATTCAGAAACAGTCCACACTTTTTATGCTCCCCGAAGGGAGAGCATATAGTCGCCACTTTATCTGTCTGTCCGTCCGGTCCGTCCGTCATTCCGTCCGTCCGTCCAAGCGATTTCTCCATAACCCTTGGGCCAAATCAAATGAAACTTACCATGTGAACTACCTATGACATAATGCCGATGTACTTTTCATGGTTTTTGGATTTGAGGCCTCGTCATGGGAAAAGGGGACTTAAGGTCAAATACACTTTTTCTCTAATTTCTCATAGTCTAATGGTCAGAATTTGATGAAATTTCATATTTGAGTAGCAAATCAGATGCCCTTGACAATAAACTGCTCTACATGGCATACATTTATTGTGACAATGCCTTATTCGGGGAGCATTGTCCGTCTCTGACGGCTCTTGTTTAATTTTAGATTTGATTTATTGGGGGTTTAACGCCATTTTAACTGCTATGGTAATATCACAGCGGCCTGAGCACCTAAACATGGATTCCTGTTATTTCTCTCACAGGCAAGTTAACCACCACAATATCAAAACCGAGCCTCCAGCTAGCTGCTCTCTCACATATATGATTCACACCCATTGGCGAGACACAAATAACTTTTTGTCAAAGTCAGAATGGATACTGGCCGAGCCTTGGTTTGAACTCACCACCACTGGATTGAGACTCCAAAGTTAACGACTAAGCTATCGGGGCTCGGCTTTTGCAATTTAGGAAACAGGAATAAATTATAAAGCAGGTCTGATTTTCAATAACAGACATGCTGCATTCATACGGTGGATAATCATGTGATATAATATTTTCAGAAAATCTTCAATATTTTTTTAAATACTGGTCCGATTTGAATTCTGTTCAAAGCAGAGAATGTGGACAAACATAACGCATTAGATGGACATAGTGGATTTTTGAAAAACCAACTGATAAAAAAGTTATTGAAGATAAACCAAAATTTTGGTTTATCTTCAATAACTTTTTTCTCAGTTGATTTTTTAAAAATCCAACACGTCCAGCCTATTCCTGGCATAATAAAAAAGATATTGAAGATCATCGGAAATTCTGAGTCACATGATTTTACACAGTGATTCAAGTATGCAGATATTGACCATTGATAAACTTATGTGGTGTCAAAGAATTGGGCTTATCAGCACAGGGGTCTTTTATTCTAGACAGACATATACACAGATATTGATGCATTCTATCCTAATTGTTATTAGATATACCATGAAATAATATAATCATACTTTGCTTATGCAAATCATTATTATTATGCCATTTTGATATTGATCTTTGATTCTTTTATGCAATGACCAAGAATAGGGCTTATCAGCAACAAGAAGTTATGTTCTAGACAGGCATAAACACAGAAACTGATGCATTCTATCCTAATTGTTATTAAATTTAGCATGAAATCATATAATTGCATTTTGCTAAATATATCGACATAATTATTTTGATATTGACCACTGAGTCTTTCATGCAATTGACAAAGAATGGGGCTTATCATCTGGCGACTGAAGACAGGCATAAACACAGACATTGGTGCATTCTATCCTAATTATTATTAAATTTAGCATGAAATCATATAACTGCATGTTGCTTTTACACTCATAATTATTCTGCCATTTTGATATTGACCGTTGAAGCTTTCATGCAATGACAGGGAATGGGGTTCATGAGCTATGCTATGTTATGGCGCGCGAATAGGGTCTAAAGTCAATATAGCGCTAGACCTATAATTAAAATAGGGGTAGACCGCTAAAATCAGCGGTCTACCCTTATATTTTTAGCGGTCTACCGATAAAAATATCGGTCTACCCATAAAATAAGGGTAGACCGCTATTTCAATTAACACTCTAGCGATAAATTACCGGTAGACCGATAATTATTTTTGACCCTTTCGTTCGAAATCTCATTAGCCAATCAAATGGCTCGTTACATCCTCAACACACCGGGAATATCAACGACCGTATAGTACAAGCTCTGTGATTGGCTATCGAAAAAAATAGGGGTCTACCGATAAAAATAGCGGTCTACCGGTAATTCTATCGCTTGACCGTTAATTGAAATAGCGGTCTACCCTTATTTTATGGGTAGACCGATATTTTTATCGGTAGACCGCTAAAAATATAAGGGTAGACCGCTTTTTTTAGCGGTCTACCCCTATTTTAATTATAGGTCTAGCGCTATATTGACTTCAGACCCTTTTCGCGCGCCATACTATGCTGTGTTCTGCAGTTCAAGACAGACATGAACACAGAAAATCAGGTGCATTCTATCTGAATTATTATTAAATTTACCATGCAATCATAATTGCAGATTGCATATAACACAATCATTATTATTCTGTCACTTTGATATTGATTGTAAACACTCCTACATAATGGGGTTTATCAGCAAAGAGGCATTTTGTTCAAGATAATGAAGGCATAATGCATAATTGATTTAATTGATGCATTCTGTATTAAAAGTTGCAGTGCTAACATTACAATCACTTTGGTTCAACAATTTTGATATTGGCCACAAATATTTTGATGCTTTCATGTGGTGACATAGAAAAGAAGAAAAATGAACATCAGATCAAAACATACTGTACAAACACAGAAGTTCAAGAGACCTAAGATGATTTAGGAATCAGGACTGACAACTTGTGGACAGTCTTGGAGCTTACAGCCATACATGTAGATGCATGCCCCCTTTTTCAGTTATTCATATACAAGCATATTCTCATTTTCTATCTGTTGATTCAAATTATAACATTTACGCAGACGGTTGGCTTGTTGTCTGCATGATGATAAAGATATCTAAATTCCTAATATCCTAACAATTTTTTTTTCTACTCTGTTCCTATCATTGGACAGAAAGCTTAAAGGGACATTTCATTCCAATTTCAATTTTTTAAAGTATGTCTTGATGCCAAGATTTGTTATTCTAATGAGTATAAATACTATTAGTTTTTTTTAAGTTGTTGCCAATAAGAGAGAAATACGCATTTAAAGTTGAGACAGAAATGACAAATTCTATATAAATCTGAACTGTTGTCCACAACAATTTGTTTAATTTTAGCACAAAAATATATTTTTCTCGTAAACGGTTCAATATTTTGGCTTGAAATTTTTCAGAATTTTCATAAGAAAACATGCTCTTTCAGATAGAATAAAAGTAAAATTTATGTAAAAAATATCGAGAAATGTCACTTTAAACATAGCATGAAATCATGGTTGCAGATCAATTAAATACACATGTAATCATAATCATTCTGCCATTTTGATATTGACTGTAAAAACTCCTACTTTGACAAAGAATGGGCTTATCAGCAATCTCTGTTTCTATCATTTGGCAGAAACTTTTATTTTTTCTGCATCTTAAGATTCATCATTTGCCATTTAGTGAAAGAGTTACGTGACCCCATTTGAAACATGAAGGCAGGTGGGTCGAAGTTTTCCTATTGTCCAGCGACTGCTATATTAGACCATCACTTGATCTCTATCTAACTAGGGTGAAAGCTGCTGCTTTGTCATTTAACAACCCATTACCAAATGACAAAGTTTTGGACTGTTCCAATTTGAAAGGCGTTGCAGACGGCAATTTCAAGTGCTTGGAATTTTACATTTTTAGGTATTTTTGTTGAGAAAGCATCGTGGGAAGTGAGGAAATTGCTTGTC
Source organism: Fragum sueziense (assembly GCA_963680895.1). Lineage (NCBI taxonomy): Eukaryota > Metazoa > Mollusca > Bivalvia > Cardiida > Cardiidae > Fragum > Fragum sueziense. The sequence goes on from CAVMGG010000796.1 coordinate 41,383, forward strand.
ACAAGCAATTTCTTCATTTTCCACAATGTTTTCAAAAGCATTTTTCTTTAGGGGCATCAAAAGGTGTCAATGTTTGTTATTGGGTTAACGCTTTCCTAAATGTCAAAAATTTGGACTGTTTCCGTGTGGAAGCTCCTTTAAACAACAGTTTGGGTATTGGAGAAGATCAGTTTTGTGTGAAAAATAACACGGAGAATGTTGAGGCAAAAGGAGAAATTGCTGATTATCAGCAATTTCTTCTTTGCCTCAATGTTTTCCAAAGCCTTTTATGTTAGGGACGTCAAAACCAGGTCTTGTTTGGAAATGTGTTATTTTAACCCATTCCCACAGTACAATGGCATTTTTTATGCATCTCTATAGAAAACAGTGTGGAAAATGAAGAAATTGCTTTTGACACATTCAAAAACACATTCAAAAGAATGTAATATTGCATTTTTCAAACCTGCTGGGTACAAAAAAAATGTGGGAAATTAAGAAATTGCTTGCCACAAGCAATTTCTTAATTTTCCACAATGTTTTCGAAATCTTGTGACAAGCATTTTCTCCATTGTTTTGCACAATATTAATTTTATTACTGAAGAAAGATGAAAAAATGTAAAATTACATTCACTTGAAATTGTCTTCTGCATCATCTTTAAATTTTTACCAGTCTAAAATTTTGCTGTCTGGTAACACGAAGGTTAAAACATGCTGCTGCAGATAATCATGATCTAAAGATAATATTTGTGAGAACGGATAAAAAGCACAGAAAATATTGAGGAAAAGGGAGAAATTGCTGGTTATCAGCATTTTCTCCTTTTTCCTCAATATTTTCCACAGCTTTCTTCTTTTTTTTAATCAGGTTTGTCAAATTCAGGTCTTGTTTGGGTAAAAGGTACACCTTTAATTCATCCTTCAACCCCAAAATAGGGTCAGCATAATTAATTTTCCTCCTAGACTAATAATGGTGCGGAATGAAAGCGCCATTTGACGCGCGAAAGTGATCCCTAAGTGTTGTGGACAGCGGAGATCGGCCCAAATTGTTGGTTACCGATTCAGCTGTAACCCGGACAACTGATGACCCCTATTTTTAATCGTATTTCGCAATAAAGTTCGGACATCTCTGAAGTTGATAAGTACAAAACTCCGCCCCTTTTTTAAACCCCTCTGGGCCCTTTCAGAAACAACAAAGTCTTTGCTAATTTTTGTCAAATTTAAAGGTGCTACAGTTGAAATATATCGTCGATGTAAATGCAAAACCTCCTATCTCGTTTTGGGAAAATTTTATAGGGGAAGGAACAAAGTGTAATAACTTTTCCCAAATTGAAAAGTTTTACTTGAAATTTGGACATATTGTTCACAAATAATGTGTCATTCATACAGATCAGTAAAATATCTCAAAACCTGCAAAAATTGTTTTAACTGGACACACAAGATTTTACTTTGAAAATCGCAAGAATCGACGTACAAGGTTTTGCATTTACACTGACGATATGTTGAAAATAATAAATATTTTAATTTGATTTTGTGACATACCTGTCATGCTAAAAGGGACCTTAAAGGAAGTGCGGAAAGTATCGATCCTAGTCAGTCTGCGCAGTCCAAATTTATTTTCTTCCCATTTAAAACCTTTCATAAAATGAGATATGAGGTTTTGCATTAACAGCGACGATAGGTGACATTCATACATCATAATTTTCCTTTATTACATGCAAAATGTGTGGGTAATGCCTCTGAGGTGCATTAAGAAATAATTGAATCAGATTAATTCTGGGAAAAACATCATAAGACGCCTAAAAACTTTGGTGCAAATGGGTACATAGAGAATTACTCGGTGCATTCTCTGCATGTATTAATTTCCATGCATGCTTTTTTCATTGGTTCCAAAGTAATTAGAAATAATTAAATCAGATTAATTCTAGGAAAACATCATAAACCATCTACGAAATTTCAGTACAAATAGGTAATGAAAAACTGCACAATTCTCTGCATGTGTGTTTCTATGCATGTAATAGTGTAATTATTTCCAACTTCAAAATTAGAAATAATTAAATTAGATTAATTCTGGTGAGATCAATAATAAAACATCTGAAACTCTGGTGCAAGTAGGTACATAGAGAATTATTTGGTGTACCCTCTGCGTGTGATTTCCATGCATGCTTCTGTTTTTCTTTCAATGTTAATTAGAAATAATTAAAGTGACATTTCACATTTACTTCATTTTTTAAAAGTATGTCTTGGTGCAAAGATTGCTTATTCTAATGCGTAGAACTGCTTTCAGTTTTTTGAAGTTGTTATTTATAAGCGACAAATACGCCTTTTAAGTTGAGATAGAAATGACAAATTCTATACAAATCTGAACTGTTGTCCACAACAATTTGTTTTATTTTAGCACAAAAATATATATTTCTCGCAAACAGTTCAATATGTTGACTTGAAATTTTCAGACTTTTCATAAGAAAAGGCGCTCTTTCAGATGAAATAAAAGTAAAATTTATGTAAAAATAATTGTGAAATGTCACTTTAAATCAGATAAATTCTTAAGAGAACATTATAAATCATCTTAGAAACTCTGCTACAAATAGGTACATTACATAGAGAATTGGTGCAATTCATTGCATGTGAACTTCTAAAATTTTATTTTTGGGAGTCGTTCAAACTTAACTATCCCTTTTCCAAACAAGGCCTGGTTTTGACGTCCCTTATGGGAAAAGCCTGAGAAAATTTTGAGACAAAAGAAGACAAAAGAAGACAATCTAAAGAAGAAAATTTTGAAGAGAAGAATTTTTCCCTTTTTTTCTCAATATTTTCTGTGCTGCAATGTACAAATTTCTTATCATAATTAACATCCATTTTGCTGCCTGATTCAGCTTTCAAATTGAGGTAGTCGTTTTTTTTTTTATTTTTTTTTTTTTGCGTAATGGTAAGAGATTAAAAAAAAAGATCAATTAATCCCAGGAGAGAACAGAAAACATTGATGCAAATCTGTACCTAGAAACTTATAGTGCAACCTTATGGCGTATGGCGCGCGAATAGGGTCTAAAGTCAATATAGCGCTAGACCGATAATTAAAATAGGGGTAGACCGGTAAAAATAGCGGTCTACCCTTATATTTTTACCGGTCTACCGATAAAAATATCGGTCTACCCTTAGAATAAGGGTAGACCCCTATTTCAAATAACGGTCTAGCGATAAATTACCGGTAGACCGATAGTTATTTTTTACCCTTCTGCTCGAAATCTCATTAGCCAATCAAATGGCTCGTTACATCCTCAACCTACCGGGAATATCAACGACCGTATAATACAAGCTCTGTGATTGGCTATCTAAAACAAGAGTGCCTGAAAGGCACTGATATCGCTCACCTGAGTTCTTCGTGTATTTGATTGTGTACAATATAAATTTTGTTGTAAACAAATATATATGTCAGTATTATGTCAAATTAAATTATTGTAAACTAGAATATCACTGAAAGTGATCATACCCCCCATTGATTTTTCACATGATTTCTCCTAGTCCGATAAGCCCCGCCCTGCCACGCCCATAATTTTTGACAAATCAAAAATTCACGAACAAGTTTTGAAAAGGGTCACCAAGGGACATTCCTTTCAAGTTTGGTAATAATTAGCCCAGTGGTTAAGGAGGAGAAGATTTTTGAATAATTATCTTACGATTTCTCGAAGTCTGATAAGCTCCGCCCTGCCACGCCCACAATTTTTGACGAATCAAAAATTCATGAGCATGTGTTGAAAACAGTCACTCAAGGGACATTTTTGGCAAGCTTGATTCTAATTGGCCTGATAATTGATTTTTAAAGATTTTTCACATGATTTCTCTAAGTCCGATAAGCCTCGCCCTGCCACGCCCACAATTTTTGACGAATCAAAAATTCACGAACAAGTTTTGAAAAGGGTCACCCAATAAACACATCTGCCAAGTTTGGAAAGAATTGGCCAAGTGGTTGAGGAGGAGAAGACTTTTGAAGAATTACCTAAAGATTTCTTTTAGTCTGATAAGCCCCACCCTGCCACGCCCACAATTTTTGACAAATCAAAAATTCACGAACAAGTTTTGAAAAGGGTCACCCAATAAATATTCCTTTCAAGTTTGGTAAGAATCAGCCCAATGGTTAAGGAGAAGAAGATTTTTGAATAACTATCTTACGATTTCTCGAAGTCTGATAAGCCCCGCCCTGCCACGCCCACAATTTTTGACGAATCAAAAATTCATGAGCATGTGTTGAAAACAGTCACTCAAGGGATATTTCTGCCAAGCTTGATTCAAATTGGCCCGATAATTGATTTTTAAAGATTTTTCACATGATTTCTCTAAGTTCGAAAAGCCCCGCCCTGCCACGCCCACAATTTTTGACGAATCAAAAATTCACGAACAAGTTTTGAAAAGGGTCACTCAAGGAACATTTCTGCCAAGTTTGGAAATAATTGGCCTGGTGGTTGAGGAGGAGAAGATTTTTGAAGAATTCCCTAATGATTTCTTTAAGTCTGATAAGCCCCGCCCTGCCCCGCCCACATTTTTTGACGAATCAAAAATTCATGAACAAGTTTTAAAAAGGGTCACCCAAGGAACATTTCTGCCAAGTTTGGAAAGAATTGGCCCAATGGTTGAGGAGGAGAAGATTTTTGAAGAATTTCCTAATGATTTCTTTAAGTCTGATAAGCCCCGCCCTGCCACACCCACATTTTTTGACGAATCAAAAATTCACGAACAAGTTTTGAAAAGGGTCACCTAAGGAACATTTCTGCCAAGTTTGGAAAGAATTGGCCCAGTGGTTGAGGAGGAGAAGATGTTTAAAGCAATTGTTGACGACTTCCGACGACCGACGCACGACGCACGACGCACGCCGGACACAGGGTGATCACAAAAGCTCACCTTGAGCATGTTGCTCAGGTGAGCTAAAAATAGGGGTCTACCGATAAAAATAGCGGTCTACCGGTAATTTTATCGCTAGACCGTTATTTTGAATAGCGGTTTACCCTTATTTTATGGGTAGACCGATATTTTTATCGGTAGACTGGTAAAAAAAATAAGGGTAGACCGCTATTTTTAAGGGTCTACCCCTATTTTAATTATCGGTCTAGCGCTATATTGACTTTAGACCCTATTCGCGCGCCATACAACCTTATTGCATGTGTATACTTGTACTTGAAAGCATTTTTGACCCATATAACACCCTTTAACCCTTTCACTGCCAAATATTTTTTTCGGACGTGTTTCTAACCGCTGAATTAATTCGAAGAAATTTCGATACCCTGTTCACAAAAACATGCATAACTTTTGACTCATTTGATGGATAACTTTCAAATTTTCAGCACATACAGACAAATGAAGCACCTATATGTGACCAAAATTTAAAGGTAATTTATGAAATAAAAAAAAAATTTTTTTATGTTGTTGGTACTCGTCCCCATAAATTTGTCGACAAAAGTCGCCTATGGCAGAAACCCCTCGTCGACAAAAGTCGCCTATGGCAGTGAAAGGGTTAAAGGAACCTTCTGGAAATATATCAAGCCTTGTCTGTCTGTCAGTTAGTCCAAAAAGTCAACAAACATTTAACTCATTTAATATTGTTGTTTGCAACATTTTCAATTTTGACCGGTCTCAAATTGTATCATTTCGGTTGGGTTAATTGTCATCATTGTGGACCCTAATTTGATGGGCAGTGGGTTTTTTCATCATCGGTGATCTAGTTTTTGTTAACAATGGCCACTCACTGGGCCTTTTGTCATTATAAAACATTCAACAAACTATCACAAAGTTACCTTATTAGGCCTGTTGCCTGATGGACCCTCTTTTTATGTTGATTCAATCCTTTCCAAACAACACATGCTTTTGACCTCCCCAAGAAAACATTCATGAGAGAAGCAATGTAAACCAGCATAATTCCCCAGCTTCCTAAACAATTTTCCTGCATTTTTTTTTTCTAAATTTAATAATTCATAAATATTAAGCATATTCAAATAAACCTCCAGCAAAAAAGTTTATTTCTTAAAGTATGCTCTTTTAATCCTTTCCCAAAAAGAACTGGTTTTGAAGTAACTTAACCCATTACCACAAAGTGATGCTTCTTGACACCTTCGAGAAACAGGCTTGGGATATATTGTGGGAAATGAAGAAATTGTTTGTGACAAGCAATTTCTTCATTGTCCTCATTGTCTTCTAATCATAAATGCAGATTTTTGAAATTTCATAAAATTGTCGTCTGTATTCGACCTGTCCAAAATTCTGTCCTCTAGAAATGGGTTAAATAAAATTAGGTTTATGAAAACATTCAGGCAAAAGCAGAAAATGCATAAAATTCAATGAGGTACTAAGCATTGACTTGAATCATAAACTAAATATTTTTTAAAATTCAGGGTTCATGATAGAAATTTGACAGTGTCCATCGTGTAAAGGGTAGAAAGGACATTAGCATCATATTACAAGCTACTCTCTCCGAAATTTCCCTTTTCAAATTGAAAATTATGGGCGTCCCTATGAGACCCCATCTGAATTACACAAGATGCTGCGATTCCCCTTTTAACTTGAGGACACGGCCCCTCTTGGGGTCATTCAGGATTAAAGGTCACTTGGGGTCACTTCTCTTCAAGGTCAATGGTTGGATCATTTAAGGTAACATGCAGATCTTCAAAGAAAAATCAGAAACAATCAATAACCCTTTCCCAAATGGCCAAATTTTGGACAATTCAAATTTAAAAGACGACATATTAAGTGATATTGATGTAGATAGGATTTGTGAAAAATATATTTTAAACATAGAAAATATTGAGAAAAAAGATGAAAATGCTGGTTTATAATCAGCATGTTCTTCTTTTGTCTCAATGTTTTCCCAAGCTTTATACAAGTACAAGTACAAAACTCTTTATTGACTCTAGGTACATTGTTGTACAACATGAGACATGAATAAGATGATCATAATTAACATTTATAATCCAATTAAGATGGGAACACGTGATTTGTCCAACAGCCTTTGTAATTATTATATTCTATCAACAAGAGTGCCATCGTCACAATATACGCCGCCACTTATAAAACTTGAGACAAAAAAATGACATTGACAAGGATTTATAAATATTCACTGAAAAACCTTTAAAAAATTGTGTTCACAAAAAGGTTTTTATAAATATCCAGTGAAAAACCTGGAAGGAATTGCATTCACGAGGCTGAAATATCATTAAGCCCCAGAGACTAAGATTGAAGGGGGCATAATTCTGGCAAAAATCAATGAACCATGAAATCCTTCCTTCATGCACATCTACCAATTGAGGTGATAACATCCACCAAGTTTCATTAAGATCCAGCCAGAAACTTAGGAGGAGTTGTGTTGACAAGCCTGCAATTTCAATAAGCCCCAGAGACTAAGTTTTTAAGGGGCATAACTCAGGCAAAAATCAACGAACCATAAAATCCTTCCTTCATGCACATCTACCAATTGAGGTGATAACATTGACCAAGTTTCATTAAGATCCAGTCAGAAACTTAGGAGGAGTTGTGTTGACAAGCCTGCAATTTCAATAAGCCCCAGAGACTAAGTTTTTTAGGGGCGTAACTCAGGCAAAAATTGACGAACCATAAAATCCTTCCTTCATGCACATCTACCAATTGAGGTGATAACATTGACCAAGTTTCAAGAAGATCCAGCCAGAAACTTAGGAGGAGTTGCGTTGACAAGCCTGCAATTTCAATAAGCCCAAGAGACTAAGTTTTTAAGGGGCGTAACTCAGGCAAAAATCGACGAACCATAAAATCCTTCCTTCATGCACATCTACCAATTGAGGTGATAACATTGACCAAGTTTCAAGAAGATCCAGTCAGAAACTTAGGAGGAGTTGCGTTGACAAGGCTGCAATTTCAATAAGCCCCAGAGACTAAGTTTTTAAGGGGCATAACTCAGGCAAAAATCAACGAACCATAAAATCCTTCCTTCATGCACATCTACCAATTGAGGTGATAACATTGACCAAGTTTCAAGAAGATCCAGCCAGAAACTTAGGAGGAGTTGCGTTGACAAGGCTGCAATTTCAATGATCATTAAGCCCCAGAGACTAAGATTGAAGGGGGCATAATTCTGGCAAAAATCAATGAACCATGAAATCCTTCCTTCATGCACATCTACCAATTGAGGTGATAACATCCACCAAGTTTCATTAAGATCCAGCCAGAAACTTAGGAGGAGTTGTGTTGACAAGCCTGCAATTTCAATAAGCCCCAGAGACTAAGTTTTTAAGGGGCATAACTCAGGCAAAAATCAACGAACCATAAAATCCTTCCTTCATGCACATCTACCAATTGAGGTGATAACATTGACCAAGTTTCATTAAGATCCAGTCAGAAACTTAGGAGGAGTTGTGTTGACAAGCCTGCAATTTCAATAAGCCCCAGAGACTAAGTTTTTTAGGGGCGTAACTCAGGCAAAAATTGACGAACCATAAAATCCTTCCTTCATGCACATCTACCAATTGAGGTGATAACATTGACCAAGTTTCAAGAAGATCCAGCCAGAAACTTAGGAGGAGTTGCGTTGACAAGGCTGCAATTTCAATAAGCCCCAGAGACTAAGTTTTTAAGGGGCATAACTCAGGCAAAAATCAACGAACCATAAAATCCTTCCTTCATGCACATCTACCAATTCAGGTGATAACATTGACCAAGTTTCAAGAAGATCCAGCCAGAAACTTAGGAGGAGTTGCGTTGACAAGGCTGCAATTTCAATAAGCCCCAGAGACTAAGTTTTTAAGGGGCATAACTCAGGCAAAAATCAACGAACCATAAAATCCTTCCTTCATGCACATCTACCAATTGAGGTGATAACATTGACCAAGTTTCAAGAAGATCCAGCCAGAAACTTAGGAGGAGTTGCGTTGACAAGAAAAGTGGATGTACGTACGTACGGACGGACGGATGGACGGATGGACGGATGGACGGACGGACAGACGGAGAAGATGACGCCAATATACGTCCGCCTCCGGCGGCGTATAAAAACATATTATTGTAAAACATAGAACACAAAATATTGGAGTTTATATGCATCATGCATAATGCCAGAAAGTCAAATTGATGCAGCAGGTAGTGTTAAAAAACATTATAAAGAGCAAAATACTGCTGTAGAGCAGCACTCTCTCCTTTTCAGGCAGTGTTTTCAAAAGCTCTCTCTTCAACAAACTGCATCATGACTGTCTCTGTTCGTTTTGAAAATTAAAAAAAAAAAATCATTGTTCAGAAACTTTTCGTATCCAACTGAATTACACAAACCCCCTGACCCTTTTCATCTTAAGGACACAGTCCCCTCAGCGTCATTTTAAGGATTAAAGGTCACTTGGGGTCACTACATTTCAAGGTCATTTAATGCGGTGTTGATATAGGTCATTTAGGGTAACTTTGGGGCTGTGGATAAAAGATTGTTAGATCAGTTTTGTTCAGATTAAATATATTAATGGTTTAATTTCAATTCACAAGATTTAGAAAACATTGAGGAAAAAGAAAAGGAGTCTTGGATACATAATCAGGATTTTCTCATCAATATTTTCTGTGCTATAATGGTACACCAATCTTATATTATCTTATTAACCCATTACCAAACGATAAAATTTTGGGTCCGCCCAATTTCAAAGATGTTGCAGACGACATTTTCAAGTGAATGAAATTTAGTAATTTTTTGTCTTATGTGGTAGAAAACATTGCGGGAAATGAAGAAATTGCTTGTTACAAGCAATTTCTTCATTTTCCACAATGTTTTCCACAGCCATTATCTTGTAGGGAGTCAAAAAGAGTCATTGTGTAGTAATGGGTTAACATTCATTCGTAGTCTTCAGCATCCCTCAGCTTTTGTCCTGTCAACTTAAAATTTGTTTAACCCTTTTCCAAACAACAAAATTTTAGGGTAATCCGACATAAAACAGTGCAGCAGATGACAAAATGAGAGCTAATGTAAATATATGATTTGTGTAAAATGTAGTATAGAAAATATTGAGGCAAAAAGAGAAACTGCTGGTTATCATCAGTTTCTTCTTTTGTCTCAATGTTTTCCCAAGCCTTTTCTGATAGGGATATCAAAACCTGGTCTTGTTTGGGAAAGAGTTAGTTAAAACGAATTGTCCATTTAAAGCTACTATTTCCCAGATTTTGGACCAAAATTTGTAATGTACACTTTTTAAGCTTTATATGACCTGATTAAATGATTACGACAAATTATTGAACTCATTTTTTCGCAATTTGATACCGAATTCATGAAGCGATGTCGAAAGTAGGTCAAAAACAGTAGGACCTGCGACTTTCTTAAATGACGTCACAACATACATGATGACGTCATATTGAAATTCAAGCATGAATCTCGTTTGAATCTTCGTCCGCGCTGTATGCGCATGCGTGACAGTTAAAAAATAAATTCAACCGCATCTGAGACGGGGTTGAATTTTGGTTTGGATTCTCCCTAAATTCGGCTATCTCTCTTATAATTTCGGCTCAATCTCTGTCTGAATCGCATATTATTAACCATTCTGAGGTGGCTAACACAAAAGTTTTGCATATTTTTTCAAAAAATTTCATTTTTTGCAATTAGACCATCTGTTACCATCACCCTTTAAGAGACATTTCAATCAATTTATCTCAAGTTCTAATGCCTCAATAACAAAGCACAAAGCATGCAATGTAGTCTTAGATCAGACTGCACATCTGTGCAGGCTGATCTTAGTCTACACTTCCTGCTAAAGCTTTAGTCACAGCAGGAAATGTAATGCTAACAGCATGAAAAGGGTTAAAATGGACCAGTCTAAGTTTTTGCTGTACAGAAATATAATTAAGTTTTCATCACCTGTTTGAAAATAGCCATTAAAAATTTTTGTCACCTGGGAGATAATCAAAGTGAACATCATCATTTAATTTAACTTTTACATCAAATATTAGCCAATCAGTGGTCATTAAAGCAGCAGGCTTCTTAAAGTAGTCCACCGCTGAGGTTCATGTGACATCGGAATTATTCGGGCGACATTGAAAACAATCGGCGGATGAACTTTCCGCCGCTGAATGTTTACCACCACGCCCAAATAGGTTCGGATATGTAATGATGCAGCTTCCAAAAAGCTGTTGTTTTATGAAGCTCAAAATGGCCACATTACGGTAATATTCTACAGGGGGGAGGGGTACTCAAGCATCTTTCACTTTTGGACAATTTCAGAAATGTTCAATCATTGGAGATAAGGTTTCAAACTAAACTAAGATAAATGTCCTCATACAGTATATTGTCGCTTTTCATAAACAAGAGGCCCAAGAGGGCCTGTATCGCTCCACTGGCTCAGTATTTCAATCAATGAGACGGTTCAAGTATAGATTTTCATAAGGAAATTTGACAGGAAAGCTGATTCCAGAATAGACTTTACCTTGAGAAACCTTATTTCTCAGTGGTAATAAGTATTGTTTGTAAATAGGAAAAGTTATATATCGCTGCTTTTCTGCCAAAAACATGTATCTGCAGCTTAAAACAAGCTGCAGATACAAGGTTTTTGCAGAAAAGCGACAATATGTATATCCCTGTATTTCAACCAAACCTTGTAACCGCAGCTTAACCCTTTTCCAAACTGAAACAAGACCTGGGCTGCGTTCAGTAGACAAAACGTTTTGTCTTACTGGACGCAGGGCTGGTTTTGATGTCCCCGATAGAATAGGCTTGAGAAAACATTTAGGCAATAGAAGAAAATGCTGATAATCAGCACTTTCTCCTTTTGCCTCAATATTTTCTGTGTATTATTGTACTCAGATCCAACCTGCCATATCTTTTTCAGTGAAACTTAGTTAAAGATGAAATTCCAATATATTTTTTGACCCATTACCAAAATGGCAAAATTTGGGGCTTTTCCAAATTCAAAGATATTGCAGACGACAATTTCAAGTGAATGAAATTTAAAATATTTTGGTGTTTTGGCATAGAAAACATTGTGGGAAATGAAGAAATTGCTTGTCACATGCAATTTCTTCATTTTCCGCACTGTTTTTCAAAGCTGTTATCTTTTAGGGAGTCAATGTGTAGTAATGGGTTAAGTCCCGCAACAGATAGATGCTGGACGATGGACGATCATTAAAGCTCATATAATAGCACCTTGTGCTCAGGAGAGCTGAAAACAGGTGTAAATGATACTAATGATGCCAAGGCTTTAGTTTTATGGAAATAAGGCAGAATTTGGCTGGAAATTCTGTATCGTAGGGTTTTCCATCTTAGATTTCCACACAACACAAAATTATCATGGATATGATCTTTTTCATCTCTCTCTTTAAATTGCCGTAAAATGCACAATTTTGATTTATATGACCTCGCCAGATAGTTTTCACTGGTGGTGAACTCGGCCAAAGCGTTGGACATTTTTTCGCGATCATAGTATTTCGTCTGTGTTGTTTTAAATATTGTAACTACGGCTTGGATTAAGCTGTAGTTACGAGATTTTATAACAACACAGACGGTTTGTCTATACAAATTGCTACATCCGGTCTATTTTTAGAACAAATTCATTGTTATTAGAAAAACTATCCAATCAGATCTTTAAACTCACATTTAACTGAAATATCTGTACCTTGTGGTAGCGAAAAATGTCCCTTGCTTTGGCCGAGTTCACCACCAGTGGTTTTTATGTTTAACTTGATTTGGTAGTATAAATAAAACTCAAACACAAGTGTTTCTGTAAATAATGAAGTTTTATTAAAGAATGTTTAAGTAATTGAAATTGTTGTTTACAATAGCATACAATCAATACATATTTTCATTACATAAAAGTTGTTAAATAAACAACTTGCAGAATTCATATTATGCATGTACATGTATTACTTAAAATTTTCAATTAACCCTTTCCCAAATGGCATTGTTTTAGACTTCCAATTTAAAAGCTGCACCAGAAGACAAAATGGAAGGTGATGAAAACAGGTTTTGCACAATATAGCAAAATAAAAATAAATGAATAAATTTATGAAAAAAATGAAGCAAAAGAAGAAAATGCTGATTATCAGCACTCAATGTTTACAGAAGCCTCTTAAATTAGGGACGTCATGAACAAGCTCTTATTTGGGAAAGCGTTAAGTTTCATTACAGCTTATTCATGTTTTTGACAAAAGTAAAATGTTAATTCATCTCAACATTATCTGTTATTCAAACCTTTGTATAACATCTAAATTCAAAAAGCATATTGCTACTATCTGCTGATATTAACCCAGGACAACTTAATTTTTGTCAACAATGTTCTCTATAACTAGGCTGGGGCTCTGAAATGACTTGCCAAAGGCCATACCCACATGGATGGCAGCTTGAATGTAATCCAATCACATCACCCGCAACTTCTCACAAGAAATGAGTTTGGCATTCAAGCTACCATGTCAAGCAGGACCCCATTGTTTAAAATAGAATATGATCATATTTCATGTGTTTTGATCATCATTCTACCCTTTACAGACCGACAAGCCTTTCTGGATTGTCTTGATCTGTTATGAGTGACATCTTCACTATAAATGTACATATATGAGTTTTAGACCTGTAAGCTTTTATTCCAATGATAAAACAAAGTTTTGCAGATTGTACAGCTATATATTAAAATGCGTTTCCATCTATTATATGAAAGAATTGTTCTATGCCATACAAAAACATACTTAAGTGATTATTTCTAAACTATTATAATTAAATTTAAATACATACACATTTACAATGATGTTGCATTAATCCCTTTATATGAATATTTGACTGTCATAATGATATCAGTCCTCTTGTTATTTGAGTAACATATAATAAATAGTTTGTTTTTCTCTCTTTCCCTTGCTATCATCTGTCATGACTTTCATATGATTTATATATAAATGTGGTTATTGTGATATTCTTTGTGCAAAGCACCATTTCCACTTCTAACAAAGTCTATTTGTTAATCTATGACATTGCTATATATATTCATTAAGTATCTTTGAAATATATTCTCCTTTTGGATCAGTACTAGTCTTTGTTTTGATTTTCTAATCATTTCAGAGATTTATTCTAAAACTCGCATAAAACACTAAACTAATATTTTGAATCAAACAATGAATGGTACATGAACTTTTTCAGTAGATCAGCAGTTTTAACAAAAGTAAGACAGTGCTTTACTGAGCTTAGAACAAGTATAATCAAAATAGGAACAAGAGCTCCGCAGAGTGGCGCATATACACCCGAGAGGGGCTTGTTTGTAAAATTTGCCATTTTTTCAATTCAAGGGCAGATAATTCAAAAACGAAACAGGTTATCTGAATTCCGTAAGCGATGTGCACAAATAGACACAATGGAGAATCATTGTGGCAAGTTTGATTAAATTCCAATCAAAACTGTAGGAGAAGTTGCGCACACAAGAAATTGCTAACGGACAGACTGACGGACAGACAGACGACCGGGGCCATAACAATATGAACCTTCAGGCGTATAAAAATATAAATATTTGCTCTATTTGTCACAATAATCTTACCATTGTGCATAATTTTTCACCCTACAGGTCATTAATTTTTTGATGAGTTTTCTTCTCAATACTGAGGTTGATGTGAAATACAAAATTTGTGTAAGTTAGTGTGAACACATTTCGAAATTTAAAGAACATACTGCAATAAATATATATGAGATGTTAATCTACAAATCTCATTTAACTTGTTTTTATACGTGATGAACCATTTGCTAAGCTCTGCACTGCCTTCAGAAAAATTATGCAGAATGGAATAGTAATGTGAGTAAAAAGGTACAGTTGAATTAATGTAAAGTAGCAAGTTCATGTGTAACAGAAAGTAACAAATAGGAATCAATTCTATTAATTAAACAGTGACATAATTTCCGACAAACAATAGTATTTCCTCAGTGTAAATCTAAAAAATTTAACTTAGTCCAAATTCAAAAATGTTGCAGATGACAATTTAAAATGAATGAATCTTACATGTTTGGTCATCTTATGTAGAAAACATTGTGGGAAATGAAGAATTTGGTTTTCACAAGCAATTTCTTCATTTTCCACATGGTTTTCCATGGACATTATCTTCTGGGGAGTCAAAAGGAATCACTGTATGGTAATGGGTTAAAGGTGTAAAATGATCAGTCAACATGTGACTGCAGGCTGATCGTTATGTTAATCTTCTGCCACACAGTTCAGCATATGACAAGGCTTACAGTAGAAATTTCTCTCTTTCTTATTAGATGCTGAAATATGTGTTGAACATGAAGGAAAAAAAATAAGAAAAGAATGTTATATCGCTTGATCATAATTATGTGACCCGCCAAGCTTAACAGTACCTTATGGAAAGTGTGAAAAATATCAAACCTAGCCAGTCTGTGCAAACTAACTAGGATCAATTTTTTTCATTCTAAGGCAATTTCTTGGATATATATATATTTCGTTTCCTTGTTTGTTTTACATGTTCAATAAAATTCCAAATATGACATCTGGTTGATATCTGCTGAATCTCATGTATCTCAAGATTTGGTTAAATGGAAAAACCAGAAGGTCCCTTTCAGTGTGACAGGTCACATATCTTTGTGTCCACCTTTCTGCACCTATAGTGGCCACCCATACCTATATGAACCACCAGCTTTGTCTGCTGAAATAGCAGACAAAGCAAAAAACAATGACGGGTGAGATTTCAAACTGACCTCTTTCATTCAAAATAATATGTAAACTTGTCATTAGCTTCACACAACTCAATATTAATGATTTTTTTTTTAAACTTTATGAAAGATTGACACTGTGATTTGGCACAGCAGAATACACCATCGAATGATCAGACCAGACACATTCTATGACATCAGTGAGAATCAGTGGTATATTACTGTAAATATGATCAATTAAGGAGCCAGAATAATGGGTTGTTTTTGACACTTGTTGACTGCAGTTGAAGAAATCCTGCATAAACCTCTGGATAGTTGTATTCATATCCAATAAATCAATGTTGATATCACCTTGAATAATGAGGTGCTTCCCTTTGAAATGCTTTAAATTTTCAGTTAGAAATTTCTTCAGGTCAGTCACCGAAGATTTAGGAGAGTTGTACAATGTTGCAATGACTATTTCTTTATCTTGCACCAAGAGTTCTACAACAATCATTTCTATGTTTTTCTTTACCACAGAAAAGCTATGAGAAATATGAATGTTGTCCCGCACATAAACGATAATTCCTCTGTGAGGACGAGCATTGCTTACTTGTTTCCCATCTGCTCTAACAATTTGATATCCAGTTCTCTGCACTAAATCGATGGAATCATCTGCAGTTAACCATGTTTCTAATAAGCATAAACAATCTGCAGCTTTGACATTGGGATCTGAAAACAATTCATCCTTATGGCTTCTGTAAGACTGCATATTGTTGAAAAGGCATGTGAAATGAGTGTCACTAGTCATGTAAACTGGAGTGTAACATAGTTTCAATTTCTGTGATTCTCTTAAACGTATCATTTCTTCTTGAACTTTAGTTGACACAGAAATCTTGCTTTCATTCAAGTTTAGAATGTAAAGGCCTTTCAGGGATCTTGATCTACTTATTGCGACATAATGGGCATGGGAAAATACACGTTTTCCATCCATATCTATTACAACCTGACTCAACGTGTCTCCTTGAGATTTATGTACAGTTTTTGCTGTTGACTGGCGCAGAGGGATTTGTATTCTCACAAAAGTTTTTCTCAAATACACAAAGTTCCTCTTTGAATCAAAGATAGGTGTCCATAATGGATTAATAGCACTATGATACAAATGTCTGTACTTTGAACGCCATGATGTTCCGATTTTATCATCATTGAAAGAAACCCACACAATACTTGGTCTAGTAGTATTTTTCTGTCTGTATTCAATTTTATTTATCATACAAGAAGACCCATTTACTAATCCATCATCTACATCAAGGTTAAGACATAGGTCATAAATCATTCCAATAGCTATTCCTACCATCTGACTAAGCCCTGCAGTGTGTGTGGAATCATGTGGCAACTTTGATATTAGTTGTTGTTTAACTGTCACATTGTCATCTCCTAATACATGATCAAGAGCAGGAATGTTTACTTTTTCATTAGTATTATTAAGAAAGCTCCTGACATTGAAATTGTTCACTTTCTCATTGGTATTGAATAAATGTGTTGTATTTTGTGGATAGTCTGTACTAGCAGTATCAGTCAATCTCTTTTTTAGATTTTCAATGTCAACTTGTGTATGATTTCCTTCTCGTAATCTGTTCAAAAGTTCAGCAAATTGCTTGTCTTCCTTTTGCCTCATGATCTCATCCAATTCATGCATTACAATAAAATCCTGCCATAAGTTTGTAGCTAAAGGTCCAAAATTTGTTTTCAAATTCTCAAATATCCAACCATCCATCACTGGTTTCAACTGGAAAAGGTCTCCAATGAATATCATATGCAAGCCACCAAATGGAACATTACTGCCCTTTATTTGTTTTAATCTTTCATTTATGAGTTTAAGCATGTTATTTCCAACCATGGACACTTCATCAATCATAACAACAGACAAGTCTTTATATTTTGTTCGAAGGGTGTTTAAAGTGTCACTATTAAGTGGAGTACAATCATAACCCTGGCTTGCTGGAATGCGGAAAGCTGAATGTAATGTTACCCCATTTATATGAAAAGCAGCTTTACCTGTTGGTGCACAGAGAAGAACTCTACAGTTCTCAGGATTATCACCAGGATTAGATGTCAAGTAACGCTGCAAAGCTTCAAACAATGCACTTACAAGAACAGATTTTCCAACGCCTGCACCACCAGTTAAAAAAACTTTCAACTTTTGTTCATCACGCTTAACAGATTGGAAAACATGAATAAAAAATTCTCTCTGTTTCGTATTCAATGATTTTATCAATTGCCTGTAATCTATGTCTGACATTGTTTTCCTGCGTACACTAATATCTACAGAAGCAACACTTAAACCAACATCTCCAGCAATATCACCTTGTCTCTGATTTTCAGGTCTATCAGGATCAAAGAATATGAAACTTTCACTTTCTTTTGCACCAATATTTGAGTCATCCTGCTCAGACTGCTCTGTGCCTGGGGCAACATCATCAAAATCTTCCTCATTGTGAGCACGCTCCATTGCATCATCTAGTTCATCAGCATTCTTTTCATACTGCAAGGCTTTGTGCTCTATGAAATTTTTAATGGATCTGTACCTTGATAGGTAAGAGTCATGACCTTGTTTCAAATCAATACTTTCATCTCTCCATGAAGTAAATAGAAGCAATCTTTCTCTACAGAACTGTTCGATGTCAATTTTTTTCGAAAATCTTACATATCTTATGACTTTTCTTTGTTTCCTTTCACTTATAACAATTCCATTTTTGAGAACAATTCGACCCCCAGGAATAGAATATTGTCTATCCTCACTTGAATTATAGTCATTTGTGTCTGAGTCAAGCACCTCATCCTCGTTACAATATGTATCCATGTTTTCATTGTTTTCACCTTCATTGGTTTCTTCATTTAATGTTTCAGAAATGTTTTCACCTGAATTTCTTGCAGTGCCTTTGTCAGTGTTGTATTTGATATCAAGCTGGGACACATAGTCTGCTAAACACCAATTTTCAAGTTGTTTTGGTCTTTTAGAATATCTTTTAATGGTATTATCTGCTTCAATATCTGTAGAATTTGAAGATAATTTTTCAAGAGATTCCTTAGACTTAAGTAGGAATGTTCTCTCTTCAGGCAAAGAAGTGTTAATGAAAACAACATCCCTTGAGGCTTTTGTCAATGGCTGTTGTAAAAGTAAGTAGCAGGCTTCCTGGGCACTAACCTCAACACTATTCAAGAATTTATTTCCAATATGTCTAACCTGTTGTCGGAGATCCATATTTCCTCTTCTAGCTTCTTTACATGCCTCATTCATAAGAATACTCATTCCTCTCTGTGCTTTACTAATATATGAAACTATATATACAGCACATGCATATGGATCCAATACAAATTGTAAGTCATGGTTTGCACCCCAAGCGTTTAGAATAGGTTTCATGTATGCATTAATTCTAACCTCACTTAATTTTCTTTTCAGAAAAACCTTTGGACCACTCAATGAGCTTTGGACTGCTTTGATGTAATCATCCTTGCTTACTTTGATCTCAGTAAGGAAATCATCTACCGTAATATTTGTTTCCTTCAACTCATCCAATTTCTTTTGTATTTTGACAAATAAATCTTTGTAATTTTGCTTTTCTTTACAGTCATTTAACGGTTCCAATATAGTTGTGCTTTTCATTGGAGGAATGGGAAAACCAAATCTACAAATAGATTTCTGTTTCTTTCTACAAGACTTGGAATGTTTATGTATCTGTAGTTCTACAAGTTGTTGATCTGGATTTTTCTCACAAGATACATACTTATCTATGAAGGATGTTACTTCATCTAATGAACTTTCATGATATCTAGGAGCCTTTTCAATCCATATTAACATGTGGATGTGAGGTGAACCTCTTTGTTGGAATTCAACACGATAAAAGTAATCTATTATTTTTCCTAATGGGTCATGGGGACTTTTAAGTACAGTGTTTATGAATTCTTGTACTCGGTTGTCAAAATACCTTACACATGTAACTGGATCTTTTTGCACAAGTTTTGTTTTATCAATCCAAGTCAAGTTATCCAATTCTTCCACAGACATTGTTTTTCCATCATTTATCTGAGAGAGCATATTTAGTAGATCATGCCATCTGGTATCTGCCGACGAAAGAGATGTAAACCAAGTAGGTAATCCTAGTTGTCTAATCATTGCAAAAACATCTTTTTTACGGGCTTCAAAATATGGTGGTGAATTCCTTAAACTTCTGAAAATATAAAATCCCTCATCCAATCTCACAACACCTTTAAGATGATTTGTATCAAGCATTTGTGAGGCAGTAAATGTTTTACCTTCTGTTTTACATCTACGCAAAGCAAGATGGACTTTATCAGAAATTTGTTTCAGTTGAACTTTCTTTAACTTAAAGAAGATATTGGGAATATTTGATGCTACTCTGCGATCAATATGCCTCAGTTCTAGCTTGCATGTATCACTATAGTGAATGTGAACATGTTTTTTATCATTTGGACTTCTTCTCTGTCCACAGAAAATTGTAGGAAAAGACAAATATTCTGCATCAGGATCTTGATAAAGGCTGAGTGGTGTTTGACCCTCACCTGGAGCAAAAGTATAAGCGTTGTCTTTATTTGGGTCTGCAGCATCCAGCATAGTGTCACTATTACCAATAACCTTTTCTGTCTCGTCAACTTCACTAAAGTGATCAGAGTCATAATTCACATCATCATTACAATCTAATTCTTCACTTACGCTTTCACCTGTCATTCCAAAGAACTCTTTTACTGTATCACTACAATCTGAAGTAATTGATTGCATCCAGTCATCATCTACTTTAACACCAGATTCTTTATACAGTACACTATGGTTCACTAACCAATGAAGAGCACTTAAAACATGCAGAGGTCTAATATTTTCAGTGAAATCACATTTATTATATGAAAGTTTCTTCTTAAGTTTAACAGGTATTGTATAGTGACTATCTAATGTTCTTGGTAAACTGTGTATAACAGGCTGAATGTCAACCGGGACATTGACAACATTCCCTTTGATGGACAACTGACCTCCTCTTGGTAATTCTCTAATCTGCATAAATGGGATTCTCAAAGAAACTAATCTTTCCTCTAGCTGATGTAAATTCAGTTCCTTTGGCAGTACAGGAAATGCATTTTGATTGAAAACAGACATTGGAGGGACTTTGTTAAGTTTAATTTTTTCATAGCATGTTTTACACAGCCATTCACAATCATCAACAGAGATGTAATTTGTAGAAAATTTTTTAACTGCATCAGAAGAGCATTTAGAATTTAGTTTGTTGAATAACACAACAGAATGTTTAAACCATGTTTGGTTACAGCATGAACAAACATAAACAGGGCCTTTTGAAACATTCTTCTTAAATTTTTCAATGCAGTCGTCTAAGCTGGAACCATATCGCTTTGAACTTTTGTAGCTCTTTTCCTTAATTTTATAATCTAAATTAGACCTTAGACTCTGGCGCTTAGTCTTATTTCTTTCATTTTCTACTATCATATTGAATCTTGATGAACGTTTATTCTGTTTTTTCATCCTTTCTGAATCTTTATACAATTTACTAGAGCGGCACTTGTGCATTGATTTAAGAGTTAACATTCTTTCTTTCTTCTTTCTTTCCTCATTTTGTCTAACTTTTTGCATAGAACCCTTTGTCATTGACCTTTCTTTGACTTGCCTTTCTGGATTTTCTCTTGCTTTTTTCTTTGAAATATTTGTCATTGTCCGTTCCTTGACTTGCCTTTCAGGATTTTTTCTTGCTTTTTTCATTGAAGTATTAGTCATAGTCCGTTCCTTGACTTGCCTCTCTGAATCTTGTCTTGCCTTTTTCTTTGAAATACTAGTCATAGTCCGTTCCTTGACTTGCCTTTCTGGATTTTGTCTTGCTTTTTTCATTGAAATACTAGTCATAGTCTGTTCCTTGACTTGCCTTTCTGGATTTTTTCTTGCCTTTCTCTTTGAAATACTAGCCACTAATCTTTCCTTAGATTGTCTTTCAGGATCCTGCCTAATTTTCCTCATATAACTTTTCATATATTCATTTCTTTTTAATCTTTTACGTTCGTGTACAATTTCATAATCTGACCTAACTTCTTGTTTGCGCTTTTGTCTCTCTGCTTGATCCTTGAAATATATGTCAATCAAAGATAATTTCTCAGGTGGACAATTTGTAAATTCAATTTCATTTTTCTTGGATTCAGATTCATGGATTTTTTCTCCTATAACAAATCTAATTGGCATCATGTCAAATTGTTCATTTAGATCGATGTTCATACTTTGATACATTGCATACATGAACATTACCAAATCATCTATTGAAAGAAAAGAAGCTAATAATGATCTTCCATCATCATCTACCAATCCATCAACACCATGTGAATGAGAATCAAATAAACAATATCTACCATCCTGCCTGAAAATTGCAGAACAAACTGAACCAATGATAAATAAAAGATAAGAAGTTGTGTGAAATGCTTCCTTCAAACAACTGTGAAGTGATGACATATGAGTGTTGATAGAACTTTGAATAAATACACCAGATAAAATATTTCCTCTCACAATAGAAACATGTCTATCAAATGCAGTTACAGAACCTGGGATCTCTTCCAAATTCAAAAGCAAGCTTTGAAAGTCATTCCTCGCTTTCAGTCCAATCACTATTTCTCTATGTAATCTATCTCCTTCTATTAGAATTTCATCTAGATTTTGTGAAGATGGCAGATGTCTAAGCTCTGTGTATATCATCGAGCATAAGGCATTGGCTGTACATTGTAGATTTCGAGAGGATGGGTCAAACATTTGATTACCTTGATGAAAAGTTCCGAAAATCATTGTGTTGGATTCTGTATCTTCAGCAACAACTTCAGTAGCAAGAACAGTATTACCATCAGCACTAGCATCAATAACAGTGTCAGTAAGTATATCATCTGCAGTATTTGGTAAAGTATCATGAACAGTATCAAGAACAGTATCAAGAACAGTATCAAGAACAGTATCAAGAACAGTATCAAGAACAGTATCAAGAACAGTATCAAGAACAGTTTCAGAACAAATTCCAGACACAGATGGTTTTTGTGGGTGGGCAAGTCCCCCATCTGATATTCCAAAGACGCCCTCCATAGACACAGATGGTTTTTGTGGGTGGGCAAGTCCCCCATCTGATATTCCAAAGACGCCCTCCATAGACACAGATGGCCTTACATCTGTTTCATCCAAAACAGATGAAGGTAAAGGGTGGGATAGGCCCCCATCTGATAGTTCAAAGACACCCGTTAAATCAGCTGTGGTTTTCGTGAGTACATCTCTTCTGGCTCTACTCATTCGCCAATTCTTCTTGCGAGGCATTTTCCTTCTGCAATTAGAAAATATAAACTAAAATGGCAAATTTTCCAGACATTCAAAGACAACTTTTGACATTGTCTGATGACCAGGACCCTGTTTTACAAATGAATTGAAATGTTCATAAAATCATAAGAAAAACAGGGCCCTGGACCATAAAAGCTGCTACATGTGTATGAAGTGTAAATTTGCAAGCATGTATCGTTTTGACCTTGATAAGTCACTTTAACAATGTTATTAAGGGATTCATACCAATGAATTATGAACTGTTTTAATATCAAATTTGAGCACTACATCTTAATTTCTAACTTACAAGGAAAAAACAGACAAACTAATGGACAGACCAGATTTTATATTGATCCCTTTCTGATCTTTAGGTGCAGATAGTGTAAAAATTCAAGAGAAAGTAATAAAAAGCCAGTTCTTACATTAAACGGATAAATCAATGGTAAATCCAAGTCCCTTTTTCCTCTGTATCTCTTTTCTTTAACTTCGTCACACTGTACTCTATATCTTTCAGCAATCAACACAAAGTGATCTATATTAAGGTACACAACCTTAAGTCACATAGGGTAGAACTTATGTTCACAATAATTCCAATATATACTCCAATTCACTGTCACAATGAACTCACAGCTACATAAAAATCACAAAACTGTATTTAGAATTAAATCAGTGTTGCACAAAAATCATAAAAAAATGTTCACTATTAAAGTGTTCACAATTCACTGTTCCACACAAGAATCATAAAAATGTGTATAACATTTCCAATTTTGGAAATAATAATAAAAGTTCACAAATGTTCCAAGTGATATTACGGTAAGTCTTTTTGTAATATTGATAAATTTGTCTGAAATAAATAAGAACAGTTGTTGAAATCATGATTGATAGAATAGTTGAGTGACAAAATGTAAGTTTCTTGAAAGACAAGATGTGTTTGTGAAACATGAATGCCCGAAATGGCTATTTTTCTACAATGTTAAGTTTTTTAATTAAGAGTTGATAAGGGTTACATGGAACATATAGATATCATTGAAAGGAAGTTAGATACCAAATTTCAGCTTTGTTTGTCAAACACTTTTGGAGAAAATGCAAAATGTTAAGTTTTCTGACAGACAGACAGGAGTAAAACAATAGAAATCATGTTATTTTGCTAACCTATGTAAAAGATCTGGAAGTAATTGCGATTAGCAATTCTAAATTATTCACTGTGTGTTTAGTTTTGAGATTTAAATCTAAATTTGTTCAAAACGTTATAATAATTTAAATATTGGCATGACACTGTACATTACTAAAGACTAGAAAATCAAATTCAGTTTATTGTTGAAATATCATTTCCAAAACTTAAATAAATGTGTATCTCTGTTAAATTGATAGAAAATAATTTCCACTTTCTATGAAAGTGGTAAACTATTTTTTGTGATAAAA
>CAVMGG010000797.1:0-48903 GCA_963680895.1 Fragum sueziense
CCCGACCCCCCCCCCCCCCCCCCCGGATCCACCACTGCTATCATATAATCAACCCTGCTTGTTAAGTGTGTAGTCTCCTATAATTTCAGCATATCGCACAGAAGACGGAAAGCCATGGGTTCTGCCTGTAGTGAGGACAGCGGAGGCTCAGATGGCCTCAGATCAGACTCTGAACCATGAGTACCTGCCAGTGGCCGGACTTGAAGATTTCCGTAATGCTGCCGTCAGACTGCTACTGGGGGAAACTAGCAAACATCTCACTGAAAACAGGGTAAACTTGTAACTAGAGCAACAGATAAGATAATCTGAGTCTTCTCTTATGCAAATTTTGCTCTTTGATATCGGACATCGCACCATTTAGATAGAAGACTCAGATTACAAATGGAGCGACATCCGATATCAAAGAGCGAAGTTTGCATCAGAGGAGACTCAGATTACAGATAAGAGAGGTTGAAGACATTCTAAATTATTTTATTTCAAACCCAAACTCTATATTGTGTGTATCCATTTGGATAGCCTCGATGAGACGATTACTATGATTACACACAATATAGGGTTTGATGAACAATTAATGAAATATTGCATTTTGAAAACCCATTATCCCCTATTACATGTATCTGTAGCTCTGCTTGTTACTGTTGACAGTTTTTGTGACAAAGTGTTCAAAGTACTTACCAACAAGCTAAGTAGAATAATTTGAAGCTATAGTGGAAAAATGTCACTCTATCAAAGGATCTTAGCTGGAACGAACACATAACATTCATCACAAACAAAGCGAACAAGACACTAGGGTTTATTGAAAGGAATGTAAGCACCAAAAACGAAAAGGTAAAGGAAATGACTTATAATTCCCTAGTACGCCCCCAGGTCGAATATTCCTCCTCAGTCTGGTCACCCCATACAAAACATAACAGAGACAAAATTGAGATGGCCCAGAGGCGAGCAGCCAGGTGGGTGAAAAACAAATTCTCGTACCATGAAAGTGTATCCGATATTCTTAATGAGCTTGGTTGGAGATCTTTGGCAAACAGGAGAATTGATGCTCGCATGACAATGTTCTATAAAATAGTAAATGGCATTGTTGCCATTCATATACCATCCTATTTCGAGTGACCCATGAGATACACCCGTCACATGCATTCCATGGCCTTCAGACAGACTCATACTTCAGTCAGTTACTACCAACACTCATTCTATCCCGCTTCAATAGTAACCTGGAATAGACTGCCACCCGATCTTGTGATACTTGAAGATCTCGACTCCTTCAAAATGGGAGTATGTAAGATCGACCAAATGACACCCTAAACGCAATACGCTGTTCTTAACTTCTTTTAGCTTCACCTCTTCTGCACTAACATCTATAGATCTTTTATCTTTTATCTTGTCTCACTACTGCACTTTTACCTGTTTTCTTTCTTTTACTATTGCACTGACATTGCACTGCTCATAATACTCGAAAGAGGGTGTTGCAATATAAAGAGATAGATAGATGTCTTTAACCTTTTACAAAACGAGATCTGGTTTTGACATCCCTAATAGATATTTTTGCTTGAGAAAACATTGAATCTAAAGAGGAAATGATATTGAGCAGGAATTTCTCAGTTTGCCTCAATTTTTCTGTTTATAACTGATAATTCAGTAGCATTTTCTAAATGTTCACTAGTCACCTGTCCCAACATTGTTATTCTGTGTTACAGGTTGGGGGTATAGAAGCTCTAGGTGGGACTGGAGCACTCAGACTCTGTGCTGAATTCTTAAAGAAAAATCTCGGATATGATACTGTCTATGTTTCAAATCCAACATGGGGTAAGTGCTTTAACATTTTAACAAAATAATCCTTTCGGTCCAAAACAACACCTGGTTCCTGATAATGGAAAATGACTTTTGAAAGCGTTGAGTGAAAAGAAGAAAATGCTGATGAGCAACATTTCCTCCTTTTCTCTCAATGCCTTTCATGATTTTTCAATCAAATATCCTGTTTTTCATAGCAATAATTTTGTGGTCTGCAGCTCTTTTCAATTTGGAACTGTTTCAGAAAGCATGTTACACTGACCTGTTATCTGATGCTGTTATCTAGCAGGCTTCTGCAGAATAATTTGAAACTGCAGTGGCTCAGTGTCATCTAACCTTTATTCATGAACTTCAAGCATTATAGTGTGTATGCATTCATGAATGTTTGTAAACATTGGGGGAAAGAAGAAATTACTCAAACTTCTCATTTTCCTAAAATGTTTATCAGTTTTTAACATGAATTGCTTCAAAATCATTATATTTGGTTACAAATTTAAAGACATTTACACTGTTGGTAACTTTTGAAGGCGTAGGGGTAGGCATTGCACTGAATTAAAGCACATGGATTACATTCAATCATTAACTACAAAACTCATCCTGCATCTTTGGGCGCATCCTTAGAAAAAGAAATTGATAAAGGTATCACTTGTCAATATGGGGGTATCTCAAGTTAATTTACGTTGTCATGGATGACGCCTGAAGATGCACAAAATGTTTGGTATCTAATGATAGCCATGGGTTTAACCCTTTAAGGCGTAGTGGGTCCTCTACAGCTGAACCAATTCCCAAACAAGACCTGGGTCCCGTATTACTTAACATCTTACGATCAAGTTTTTGTGTCAACTGTGTAACAAGACATCTGATTGCACGAGAAATCCGACTGAGCCAATCAGGGCTGTTGTTACAAGTAATTATGCAAAAATCAAACGTACGATCATTAGTAATACGGCCCCCTGGTTTTGACGTCCTTAATAGAAAAGGCTTGGTAAGACATTGATGCAAAAGAAGAAAATGCTGATGATCAGCATTTTCTCCTTTTGCTCTGATATTTTCTCTGCCATACTTCACACGATATTTAGTTTTAGTAATGTCCATTTTGTAGTAAGCAGCAACTTTCAAATTGGATCAGTCTAAATTTTATTGTTTGGAAAAGGGTTAATGTGCTGGGTAGAATACTGGCAGTACGTAAATTAATGTTACAGGCAATCACAAGGGCATCTTCAAGTCTGCTGGGTTTGCACACATCGAGGAGTACAGATATTGGGACGCCGCCTCTAAAGGTCTCAACATTACAGGCATGTTGGAGGACTTAAATGTTAGTAGAATTCTATATATCACACTCCCCCAAATGATAATATTTAAACACTTTGTCCAATTCAAGAGATTAATGAAGACACTTGTCTATAAAAGTAGTTTCTGAGTGCTAGGAGTCAAATTAAAGACCTTGAACAGACAGTGAAGCATACGACCCCAGTCACCAAACTAGCAACCTTGCGGGAAAGTAAGTTGTTTCTTTTGTTTATGTTTTCTAGGCTATTACATCATGATTTCTAAATGAGCTAAATCTAATTTTGTCATCTGAAAATCTAGAAATGATGTCAGAGGAGACAATTCTAATGAGTACCCACAACATAGGTTTTGATAAACATTACAAGAATTTTTCCCTTTGAAAAAAAAACACCACTCCCTCTTATCTGTAACTCTGAACCATGTTTTACTTCAGGGAGCTCCACCAAAGTCTGTGGTGATATTACATGCAGTAGCTCACAACCCTACTGGTGTGGACGCTACAGAAGCACAGTGGCAACAGATAGCTCAAGTGTGTAGAGAGAAGGCGATCTTCGTTGTGATGGATAACGCCTATCAGGGATTTATAACGGGAGATGTGGACGCAGATGCTTGGTCTAGCAGATACTTTGTGGATCAAGGATTTGAGTTCTTTGTTGCTCAGTCGTTCAGCAAAAACTTTGGTTTATACAGTAAGTAAACAAACAATAAACAATTCAAAAGGTAACTTGTGAAGAATGTGTACAAGTTTACCACCCAAAATTGCAACTGTTGTATAGAAAAGTGTTTACTGCTGCAAAATCAATTGAGTGTTTGAGTTTGTACAATTGACAATGTGCATTTGATTAAATAACAAGTTCATTGGTTCAAAACGCTAAAAACACTTTGCAAGTTTGCATCACATTTAATTTGACCTGGGTTCTTTGTTTACATGTGTATTGTGCAGATTCCTAAAAAAAGGGTCAATATTTCTTGCTGTATTTAATATGTGTATTGTATTTTCTGCCGAGATCTAATTGGTTTATTCAACTTTTTAACACAAAAAATATTAGATTATTGGTTGGTTGATGCGTTTATAAAAGTACACATGAATTAAAAATTTGCAACCTGTATCATTCACTCACATATTCCCAATCTCTGCCTCCTAATTTAAAGAGTCAGTATTGTCAAAATAAGTACTCATTTGATACTGACAAGGGCAGCCTGGTAATTCGAATGTTTGTATTTACTAAAAATTATTCACCACCTCTACACCCTGTCATGCTGATCACATAATCATTCTTGTGCCTTTACATGCAGCATAAAATAGAATCTGACATGTACAAGTGTGCAGTCATTCCATGTTCTCCTTTTTGCCTTAATATTTTCCTGGCTATGATGTAGACAAATTTCATAAAACATTTCATCAATTTTGTCATCTGCCGCAGTTTCCAAACCAGACTATGCTACCTTGTGTGTTTTGGGAAAGGGCTATGTTGCATAATTGATTATTCCAGTGTGAAAACAAAGTTTCATTCTATTATGCAGTGTTCTTGTTTAATATATTTCTAGATGAGCGTGTTGGTAATGTAACAGTTGTATGTAACTATGAGAAGACGAAGACGCGAGTGTGTTCCCAGATGGAGCTGCTGGTGAGAACCATGTGGTCTAATCCGCCCAGTCACGGAGCTAGAATCGTCGCTACAGTACTCAACAATCCTACCATGAGAGAAGAATGGTAGGTCATTCATATGATAATAGACACTTTTCTTTAAAAAAACCCTCATAACTACAGCTTTAAACAAGCTGTAGTTATGAGGTTTTTGAAGAAAAACAATGATTTGTTTCCTTGTGTTAGCATTTCTTGGTTGTTCTTTGTAAATTATTGTTTTTCCGTTTCTGAATTTGGGGCTGTATCACGGAAAGAAGGGGCCTTAATGTAGAAATTATCTTTTCTCTCTCTAATTTCTTTGTCTGTCATTGAAAAAGGGGGCTTAATGTATTTTTTGTGACAAACACTTATTCCGGGAGCATAATCCGTCTATGACGGCTCATGTCTTCTTTTGCCTCAAGCTGCCGCATTATGACCTTACTAGTTGAAAACGGTGTAAAACCTCAATAACACCAAAATTCTTTTGCCTCAATGAGTCATTGTTTTCCAAAGTGTTTTCTGTAAGGGATGTTAAAGCTTTCTCAAAGAATACTTAGTTTTGATATCCTCAATAACAAGGGTTTGGGAAAACATTGAGATAAAAGGAGTAAATGCTGATTGCCAGCATTTTCTCTGTTTGTCAAACTCTATTATCAGGCAGGACATTGTCTTATTTGCGTTGAAAATTATATCTCAGTTTGTGCCCAAATGAAAAAAATTATGAAACCTTCCCGGATACTTTATTAACAGCCCTCGTATATTGATGTTTGTTATAGGAAGGGTTATATCAAGCAGATGGCAGACAGAATCAAGGACATGAGACAGAAACTCTACCAGAAACTGAGGGAGACCAAGTGTCCTGGAAACTGGGATCATATTGTTAACCAGAAGGGCATGTTCAGCTACACAGGGCTCAATGGTATGTACAAATATAACCACAAGACTTTTAATTAGTTACATATACATATACTTAATTCAAAATCTTATTGTCAATCAGAAAGGCTTGTTCAGCTACACAGGGCTAAATGGTATGTTCTTCTTTAGAAAATCATTTTCTGGGGAAAATCGTCCAACTTTTTTTCCAAACAGAAAAATATCTTGTTTCAAAAAAGCTTTTAACGAAAACGAAATGAATATTGATAAAAATACTTGTAGGGTTTGTGTCACAGGGGGCTAGCACGGCATATGCCTTTTTGTGACCCTAAATGGAGAAATACCACATCTATATCATGAAGTCTGGCCGTATCAACATGTGTGGTCTCAATATGTCCAACATGGATAATGTCGCTAATGCCATTACATTTTCTTCTTTTGTCTCAATGTTTTCCCAAATCAATTCTATCATTGACATTTTCCCATTTCAGAGCAACAAAGCCTGGAGCTATTGAAGAAATACCACATCTATATCATGAAGTCTGGCCGTATCAACATGTGTGGTCTCAATTTGTCCAACATGGAATATGTGGCTAATGCCATTACTGATGTAGTATCTAATGGTGAACAAAAAAGTAAAATGTAGACTGTCTGCATCTGTAATAACTCTAGCCTGTATTACAGTAATCAAAGGATGTGTGTATATTTTAGTGCTAGGTTCCCACTGCCGATCTGATCAACTCGATCAACACGACCACCTAATTTACCCAATCAAGCCCGACCAAATTTATATACACGACTTCTTCTGGATCTCTAGTCAATCAAACTAGACCCCCACCCGAGCACTCCTTATCACTTCCCGATTGAAGCCCAACTATCTTTCCGATTTCTACCCGATCACCCCGTCCTTAATTCGAGCCCTACATGATCAAGGCTCGACCAGCTCAATCTGTACACGACCAGATCGAGCTGATTCTATTCTAGGTGTTCTGAATGAAAATCTTGTTACAGCGTCTGTGATTATAATAACTTCATGATATTGTCGGTTTACATGTACATAATTTAAATGTGACGTAAATGTACTTTAAGCAATTGACTCATCCTTAATCTGATTAAATATTACAATTAATGCATTCTTACAGGCATTTAATACCATTATTTCAATCGTACGTGTTATGTCTCAGAGCAGGGAATCACATGAAACGCAAATTCCGATAATTTTCAGTATTTCAGTTAATATAATCAGCGCAGAATCTCGTGCTGATTGTATACATTTATTACCACATGACCTAGTGTTCCCACTGCCGACCAGATCAACTCGATCAAGCGGTCGAATACAGATCGAGCTCGGTCTGCAAGGGTGATTGGGAGCAGTCTGGGTGATCGAAATTGATCTGCATCACTCGAGCTTCCTACTCGAGTTTTTTTACATGCAAAAACAATCGAGTGCGATCGAGTACAAAAATGATCGAGAAGCGATTGTGTATTGATCAGGTAGAAGATCGACCTTGTCGAGAATCAATCGGGTCTGGTGATCGGGTGGGATCGGGTAGATCATTTGTATTCCGACCTGCACCGAACGAGCACTTGATTACCTCGACTTGTACTCGAGTAATTTCCAACCACTCCCCGATCAACTCGACCTCTGGTTCATCTGTTCACTCGATCAAATCGGGCTAGAGATCAACTAGAGATCTAGAAGAAGTCATATGGTTGGGTTTGATCGAGGGCATTTTAGCGATCGAGTAGATCAAGTTGATCCGCTGCCATAGAGTAGTTCGAAGCACTCATGTTGACTTGTACGAGTTATTCCTGAACGCATTCTCGATCAACTCGACTTCTGCTCCAACTGTTTATCCAATCAAATCCCGGTATAATATAGCGACTCAATTACATACAATCTCTACATGAGTGATTATCGATCAGCTCGATCTTCTATACAATTGATACTCGAGCAACTTCCTGATGTGTTTTCTACTTGATCGCTACACAGATTTTTTTGACGTGTCAAAATAAATTGGCAGGATTACCGATTGATGCAGACCAAACTCGACCATCTCAACTAATCCCGATAACCCATGCTGCCTGACCTCGACCGGTACTCGATCGCTTGGTCGGGTTTGATTGAGTTAATTTGATCGGCAGTGGGAACCTAGCAAAACACAGAAATTATTGAGGCAAAAGGAGAAAATGCTGCCATTACCAGTGTAGTGTCTAATGGTGATCTTTTCCCTCAATGTTTTTCCCAAGTTTATTCTATCATTGACATTTTCCCATTTCAGAGCAACAAAGCCTGGAGCTGTTGAAGAAATACCACATCTATATTATGAAGTCTGGAAGAATCAACATGTGTGGTCTTAATTTGTCCAACATGGAATATGTGGCAAACGCCATTACGGAAGTAGTTTCTAATGGTGAACAACAGAAAAAAGCATAGACTGTATACATGCATTTATGAAGACTCTAGCCTGGATTTGAGCTGAGATCTGGAGAATTGGCTAGAATAGCATTTAAGCCATTACCATACAGTGACGCCTTTTGAAACCCAACAAGATAAAGGCTGTGGAAAACATCCTATTGCCAAATGATACTTAGACTGTTGCAAACAATTTCTTCTTTTTCCTCAATGTTTTGAACAGAAAGAAAGTATTCAAATTTCATGCACTTGCAATAATTGTTGTCAGCAATTGTTTGAATTTAGACAAGTTAAAAAAAGTTGCTGTCTGGTAATGGGTTAAGACCATTAACCCTTTACCAAAAGGCAACTATTTGAATTGTTCAAAATTGAAATGTATGAAAAACCATGAAATGGATGTTGATAGACAACTGTCACAAGAGTTGTGTGCAATTTAGCACAGAAAATATTGATGCAAAAGGAGAAAATACTGGTAAACAGCATTTTCTACTTCTGCCTTGATGCTTTCACAAACCTTTCCTATTTGGTGCCTTAAAAGTTGTCACTGTTTGGGAAAGGGTTAAGTATCAAGATCTGCATGTGCAAAAGTGAAGTCTGATCAGGATCCATAATACTCCTTTACAATTACTAAAACAGTATGGACCTTGATCAGACTATGCATTTTGTATTCTATGTTCCTCTCAAATGCCAAGAGAGCTTGTTATTCCAGATCACAGCTTATAAATATTCTACCCCTTCCCTCTAGCTAAGGCTTTGATGTACTTATTAATTATCATGATTCTGATCATGTTGTCACTCGGTGAATAATTATCTTACAGCTATTCAGTACTGAATAACTGATCTCAGAGTAAAATGGAATGTTTTGTTAGAAAATTAGTGTTAATTCTGCATGTTAAAAAGTATGCTCCTTTCATCCATATTATTATATGTTGTATTTAAGTTTTATTTAGTGCCAAATGGATTGAAGGGTATATCAGTGTAAAAATTATCACTGAATAAAGGTATTGTATATATTCAAGACATGGTAAAACTGTTTGAAATGCATTGGTATTACATGTGAAGGGGCTAGCATGAAATTACACCAGATGTATGTTTATGTACAACATCAGAATTTATACTATATTTTGCACACACTTCTAGATATGCACCAATGGTATTCATGTATTAAACTAGCAGTATTTAAATGATTATGTAAAGAATATCATATACATTCAAAACTTTGGTCAAAAAGGACTTCAAAATCAGGTATTGTTTGGGATAAGTTTTAATATTTGTTATTACAGAATTTGTGTTTTATTCCAAACTCTATGCAATGTGTGCAGTTTTTGGACCGTTATAACATTTTTTGATGCCATATTAAATAGGAATGCATTATATTTGAAATTTTGCTTTGAGGTACATAACCTTCTACCTGAATTGAACCTTTTCCCATACAACAAGACCTGGTTTTTGACACCCCTTACAGAAAAGCCTACGAAAACAATGAGGCAAAAAAAGAAAATGCTGATGACTGGCATTTTCTGCTTTTGCTTCAGTGTTTTCTGTGCTTTATTGAACTCAAATCCTATAGCAGTCTTCAAATTGGACTATTTGGACCCTAAATTTTGCCTTGGAAAGGGTTAAGTGTATCTATCTGTTTTTGTAATGGGACTTTGTAAAGTGTGATTTTGTTAATATCTTTTGTTATAACAGATATGATTTGATAAGCTGTTGTTTCACAATTAAAAATGAAATATTGGGATATAAATGTTTAGTTTCTTTGATCATAAACTTTCCTCTTCTTTAAGTTTTGATATCAAGTTTCACCAAGCAGTGCAGGGTTCTCCACAGAATAATGTGATGCTGTAGTGGCAAATTATATAAATTAATTATCAGTCAACCTTCAAACGCTTAGTATTTATGCAAATAATTGTGAATGAAAACTTAACGGGAAAGAGGGCACTGCTCATTTTAAGCAATTCCTTCTTTTCCCATTATACTTCAAGACAGAATTATTACATTTATAATTACAGAATCAGTTTTTCATGTGAAATATTATATCTCGAATTCTTGTACTTGGTGACCATTTTAAAGAAGTTAAGCTGTGGGGTACTTTTGAAGGTGTAAAGTCATTTCACTGATTTACTTTAACCCATTACCAAAAAACAAAAGTTTAGCCTAGTCCAAACCCATAGGTTTTGCAGACGACGATTTCCTTTGAACAAAATTTAACATGTTTTAGTATTTCTTGGTAGAAAATTTTGTGGGAAATGAAGAAATTGCTTGTCACAAGCAATTTCTTCATTTTCCACAATGATTTCCAAAACCTTTATCTTGTGGGGCGTCCAAAAGCGTCAATGTGTGGGAAAAAGATTGCTGGTTATGTCCCATATGATATAAGCTGCGTCATTTGTCCCTGTGTGCCACGACAAACCATTGTTATATTTAGTCCTTCATGATACGACATGTATCTGCATGAATCCAGGGGTGGTCAGGGGCCTGACACCCCCCCCCCTGAAATTTGGCGAAAAAAGGGGTTAAAGATCAGAACACCCCCCCCCCCCAGGAAAAATACCTGGATCCGCGCTTGGACAGGCTTTGACTATGAAATCAAAGCATTCAACTGTTTGTTACCCAAACAAGACGTGTTTTTGACATCCCTGATGGACAAGATAGCTTTGAAAAACACTAGTCTAATCAATCTCTGTGAAATGAAGATTTCTATAGATCCTTTATCAAATGACAAGATTTTAATCTTGTCAAAATTCAAAGATGTCACGAACAACAATTTCTACTTTTCTAGTCTATGAAATTTTATATACCAACGGAAAAAAGTAACTGTGCACATTTCTTTTCTTCATAAAATCTTAAATACATAAGGTAAATGAATCAAATTTTACAACTTGGACAAACGAACGTGTATTCTTTAACTTTCAATGATGGCCAGTTTACCAACCCACTGTTATTGCAGTCAAAAGCCTGGAAAATATGGAAGGGTAAAATTCAAGTTCACAAGCCATTTTCGGGTGTGAACACTATTGCTTTCGATAATGCTCTGCAGGAACGAGACAACTAAACAGTAACAAATGGGTCGTTAGAGGTTCTTCTTTAGATGTTGACCAAAATCGGAGCCAACTAGTCACGCACTGACATTGAATAAAGCATGACTTCATATGACATTCCCCAATGCGATTATGGGTGCGAGCTCGACCATCAGACTATACAGATGTAAACGTGCGCCCCAATAAGCTATACCTTGTTCCAATTGCTTTTAAGAAAGCGTAGATGTTATCTGTGTCACTGAAGACGATGTTGTCGATGACGTCGTAGCAAGACTAGACGTACCACAGGACGTCTAAGACGGATGAAGCGCTCCATTAACCGATCTCTAAAAGGCCTTCTGCTGATAAAACTCAATTCTGGAATCAACATAGCCGTAACTTTTGCCGCTTACAATCGATTTTGCAAGTGTTTGTTTCCACTATGGTTGACTTGCTGGAATGACGTCACGCGTCGACGTCTCGGATGTGACAAGTCATGAGTGTTTTTAAATTATTGAAATCGACCAAAAAGTGCCTATATTGTGTTTCTTTACACACCAAAACGATTGGTGACCTCTTTCTTGGACATTAGAGGGCTGCTGTTTAAAGCATGCATTTACTTGCATTTTTTGACGAACGTATCGCGTTATTTTTCCCTTCAATTAAACAAATTTACACGTTTTTCTGAACAACAAAAACTTTACGACAGTTTCGATATAAAAACAACTTTCAACCTCACTTAGGAATGACGCAGTCCAACAAAAACTTAATTATTAAGCGCATTAACGTCAAACTTCCGTGCATGTGCAGTTGTTGGCATTCAATATTGTGTTAACAAGCGTATTCTAAGGACACATACGAGAGATATTTCTTGTAAATATGTCGATTTTTTGAAAAGTAAATCAGAAAATAAGTATGCACAGTTACAACAGAAGCACCTCACATAGTGGGCATATGTGTGACCACAACAGCTCATGTAACACTTTCCATAACATCAAAATTTTAAGGCGGTCCAACTTGAAAGCTGCTCCTGACAACAAAATACATGCTGATAAAGATAAAGTTTGTATAAATTATTGGACAGAAAATATTGAGGCAAAAGGAGAAATTGCTGACTATCAGCAATTTCTTCTTTTGCAGCAATGTTTTTCCAAAGCTTTTCTAAAAGAGACAGCACAGGTCTTGTTTGGGAAAGGATTGAAGTAATCAGATGATCTAAAATGAAAATCTTCTGTCTTACAAAACAAATAACAAAATATTTCATTTTGTACATTTTCCTTTATTAAAACAAAAACAGTATTACAAAATTAGACATGTATATTCAGTGGCAGATCCAGAGGTTTCAAACAAACTGCCTCTATCCCATTACCAAACGGCAAAATTTTATACTGGTCCTAATTGAAAGAAGTTGCAGACGACAATTTCAATGTGAAGGAATTTTAAAAATATTACACTATTTTGGGTAGAAAACATTGTGGTAAATGAAGAAATTGCTTGTCACAAGCAATTTCTTCATTTTCCACAATGTTTTCCAAGGCCTATATCTTGCGGGGAGTCAAAAGGCGTCACTGTGTGGTATTACCGTAATGGGCTATAGTATAGCCTGATCTTTAATTATTTTTTTATCTATAGAAATAGAGGCAAATGGTCAGGTGTAATACTAAGAATCCAAACCCCATCTGTGTCCACCTCTGTCTCTAATTACATGTTCGAATACACATCACAGAAATCCTGGATCCACCACAGATTTATAGGGTTCCATGATTAGCCCATTACCAGACAGCATAATTTTCTAATAATCTATAAATTTTGCAGATGACAATATCAACTATCAAGTGAATGAAATTTCAAAACATTGTGGAAAAAAGAAAAATGCTTGTGACAAGCGATTTCTTCGTTTCCCATAATTTTTTCCACACCTATTTCATGTGGGTGTCAAAAGGCCTATAGTCCAGTCAAAATACTGAAAATCCCTACCGGGGGTTGAACTATCTGCAACAGAAGCTTTTCTTTCACTAATAGTTACCTTAATATATCAAGAATAACATACTAAAAGTCGCCAAAAATCGGATGATGCGATTTTGAGAAATTTGCTTTTAATATATCGGCAAGTTTAAAAAATGTGACCATTCACTTTTTGCATGCCTCTGTTATTACAGAGGAACATATTCAATCGAATCAATGCTAAAAAGATGTGTTGTTGTGTCTTTATGCTAGGTACCAAGTTTAAAGAAAATTGCTTCACTACTAAAAAAGATACATTATTAAAACATGTCAAAAATGTCAGGAGTGAAACGCGTTTTGTTTGATATCTTTCACTCATACCAGGATTCTAAGCTATGGTAAATAAAAGACAGTGACAGGATACTACAACATGCACTTGTAATTATAAAACAACATGTGAACCATTATCTTAAGATTACATTTCCAACTTATCTTTACTGGTTTAGGATGTGGAGTTGTTTTATACAATAACCCTCTGATGTCAGGAGTGAAACAATGTTCTTTTGATGTCTTCTCATTTTTTTTCTAACCCGCTAGAAATCTACCTCTTGCATTTTTTCAGGAAGGTTTCCACCTTAGAGACATTCTGCGCTCTACTTTTTAGTGGTTCATGGATATTAAGTTCACATTTTGTGCAATATATATGTTGTCAGGAGTGAAACACTTCTTTGATGTCATTATACAAGATTGTGCACACAATTTTAGCTAAAAATTAGTGAACGTAGATTTAAAATATAATCTAGGCACTGCTTAACCATTTAGAATAGTTTTTGGCCATCTTTTTTAAGACATTCTTTGGTCACAGTTTTTAAACTTGCCTATATGGACATTCGAAATCTCGTTTTATGTCCCTAAACTTTCTAAGTTTTAATGTAAGTGCACGTTTTACTTTAAATGTGGTCCACAAAATCGTTGTTATGATACTTTCAATTGAAAAAAACACCCAGCATTGTGATGATAAATGGTATATTTTCCACTCATTTACATATTGTTAGTCTTATATAATCTAGTAAAATTAACCCACCCACTAAGCTATTTTAGAGCAGTTATCAATATCAACAATCTAAGCTTATTTTCCTGTAAATTAACTATCAAATATCGTTGTTAGAAAAAGTATGGGATGAAAATAAAGAATACCATTCTAAGTATATACAAATATATACATGTATGTATGTCTGTCTTTCATTTGTGGGGTTTTCCCACATCATACAGCGGCATCGAAAAAATGTATTTAACGCAAACATTCTCGTTGTCACAACTCATACATTTATGAACGGATTTGGATAGAACTTTCACAGAATGATCTTAGTCACCTGATCATGGGTGCATTGAACATTGTTGGTTTTTTTTTTTGTCATATTACTCTGCGTCATGGAAAAAGGGGACTTGATTCAAAATATTTCTTTGACTTTGTCAAAATTTACTTTATGCCTTCTAAATTTATCAACAGGTTTTGGATAAGAATTGTGACCCGTCGCGCTAAAAGGGACCTTATCCGAAGTCCAAAATCCAAATTTTGACAAACTTGTCAGACTCGCCACAGGTCAACCAGATCCCGTATGCGAAAAATGAACATATAGAAAGACAGGGAAAACATTTCGGCTTTAGAAAATTTCGTAAAAGTGAAAAGTGTCGGCCCTAGTCTGGCTGCGCGAACTGCGCAGACTGACTAGGGTCAATATTTTTCACACATCCGATAAGGTCCCTTTTAGCCTTTTAGTTTTGGGTCGATATCATGGGAATTTCGAGAGATATTGGCAAAGAAAAAGGATAAACTTTCTTTTGCCTCTCGGTATACATGTATACAAGAATGGATGAAATGTTAGTAGCATTAACTCCTTTTGCTCCCAAACATTTTTAATAGAAACCCATGTCTTTTGTGGGAAGACTTTAAATGATTTGTTATATAAGTACGGTTGCAAAAATGAATCTACTGTTCCCAACACATTCAGCTGACAAAAGATAATAACTATTGTTGGTATAATCAAATAGAAAATGATCTCGTATGGCTCGAGAGTATGCTATACTAGACATGATATGTGTGACCACATTCGGAAAATAAACCCTTTCAAGAGCTGACATTAGCCCAGATCCTGACATAAGGTAACCAATACTTCTCACGAACCTCATTTCAGTATGGACACCATCAAGCTGTCGGATAATATTCTTCAGACGGCTTGAATCCTCTGAAAAAGTGATATGTGTTGCCTTTTTGGTCGAATGTAATAACAGGTTTGACACCATACTTTTTGATCAGTCGCACATAGAGACATAGAGCAAATGCTTGCAGTTCCGGGGTTCTCACTTCCTTTGTTGAGAGTTTGCATAAATCCTGTCCAGGACGGTCGTTTTGGTTTAAAACACCAAATCAACTTCGAAAACACATTTAAAGGCTGCAACCTTTCTGGTTCGGAAGTTTGGAAAATATATTTTCTTTATCTTGGTCCAAGTATTTCTAAAATACTTTACATTGATTTACCTAACTTCTGAAAGATATAAACATGTAGATGTATCTGCTCGAGGTACTTGTATCTGAAGAGGTGAATCATGGCTAGTACATGCGATGATTCCCGTACCATGGAAAGTTTTGTTGTCATCTATGGTTCCTGTATTGCGGTCAACATTATCGGCTCCCACTGCAGAAAGTTGTCAGGCACAAAACATTGATTAAATGCATTTAAGGCAGCAGTAGCGTTTCTTTCATAACTTATTTGGCCTACTGCAGTATATGAACAACTATAACCAGGTTCGTGTAGAAAATCAATCAGATACCTAGAACCAAAATGATGGTACATCTGCACTCAAAACTCAAGTTATAATGGCATTTAAATTATCTTGGCTTTACAGCTTGACTTATTGCCTGTCCAATTGATACAATCTTCAGTTCTTCCTTTCCAGATATAATTGTATATAAAAAACCTTAAAATATATTCAGGTATGGTTGTTTTCATCAATTGGTGGTATGACAGACGGTGATAGAAACAATTTTGATATGTTTATTGAGTTGATACCAGCTTTGATTAATTTTAATGTTCAATAAGTTTACTTTTCATGTGTGAGTTGAATAAGCTCGTTTGCCACAAAGGCCTTTCATCATTTTTGACAGCTCACTTATTACACCCTCATTGTCTTCTATATACCTGGTTACAATATTGAATAACTCCACAAAATCCCTTTAGTATCTGTTTGGGTTAAACTTAATTTTCTTACATGAACTCGGTCAATTTTCTAAGCAGATAATATTTGAAAAACGACCTAATACAGTTTGAGCCCAATCATCCCCTCTTTCTGGAATATGTATATGTATAAAGATCGCTTTCAGGAAATCGAATACTGCAGCTTGTGTATATCATCAGTTTGCTTTCTCTTGGTCTGCAAGGCCTGTTCTCGACAATTGTATTGAATTCTTTATTTTGTATTGATTTCTTTCGCGTGAGATCATCAATTAAACCAAAATGATACAATACAATGGATATGCGTGTAAAGTAAATGTGTCATTTGAAAGCGTAAAAAATGTAATGAAATAAATAAAACAAGTTAAAATGCTTCATAATTTCTTGATTTGCTATCATTTGCAAAACGAAAATGGATAGAGAAATGCAAAATCATTGAAAAAATATAAAACACGATAATTCGATAAAATTTTGTCCATAGTGGGCTTCCGTAGTTTTAAACAAGAGGGCCATGTGGCCCTATATCGCTCCACTGTAATTGGTTAATTCAATAAATATAATAATTGCTTAAAATGATGAAAAATAAGAAACAAAGTAAAAGTTTTTATGATCAGCAAGGCGATTCTCCTCAGGCCAAAGGCCTTTACCAACATTGGTGAATTAAACTATCCTGTTAACAGCAACGACAGCTGTAATAAATTCTGCATAGAATTTATATATAAACCTAACTCAAAAAGCTTTCAAATGTGATTTCCAATTGCAATTTGTAAAGACAATTCCAAAACAAGAGGACCATGATGGTCCTGTCTCTCACCTGAGTGTTACTTCCTTCTTTATTTCTTCATAAACCAGAATGTAAACAGAAAAATCATTAAGACCCCCTTTCTTAGTCTAGATCTGCCCAATTCAAGACAAGCTTCTCTTTTTAAGTGACAAACACTTTGACTCAATCAAATTCAGTGTAAGAAAATGTCATAAAGACCCCTTTTCCCATGTTTTAACACAAAACCTTTCCATGTTCAAAAAGGTTCATTCTGTATGCTGAAACAATTATTTTGACCAGTTGTTTTTTCAGATTGAGCTGAATTTGTGGCCTTCAGTATATAAACATTGGAAATGTCATTAAGATCTCTGTATGCTTAAACAATTATTTTGACCAGTTTAATTATGACCAAGTTTCAATAGGATTGAGCCAAATTTGTGGCCACTAGAGTGAAACAGTGAAAATGTAAATAAGGCCCCTTTTCCTGTGTTTTCAAAAGGAATAAAATTCCTTTTAAAACTTTGGTAGAGCTTAACCCAAAGAAGATCCCTGCAAAGTTTCAGGTCGTTTGGCCTTGTGATTTAGGAAAAGACTTTTAAAGCAATTGTTGGACGATAGACAACAGACAGACGGACAACGGACATTCACCGATTACAATAGCTCACCTTGAGTACTTTGTCTTCACGTGAGCTAAAAGTTGAACGCACGGACGGACGGACGCACGCACGCACGACGGACACAACGCCATGACAATAGCTCACTGGCCGAATAATGGAAAATAAGCCCCGCCCACAGTGGCCATGTTTTTCGAATTATCAAAATTTCTTCAAGGAATCTGAAAAAGGGTCACCAAAGGAACATGCCTGTCAAATTTCAAAGAAATCTGATAAGTTGTTTGGGAGAAGAAGATTTTTTAAGTTTTTTCTAAAAATTCGTATTTGTTACCATAGCAACCAGAGTTTTCAATGGAATTGAATTCTTTGAAGGAATTTGAAAGAGGGCTATGCAAGGAACATTTCTGTGAAATTTAATTAAAATTGGTCCAGTAGTTTTTGAGAAGAAGATTTTTTAAAATTACACTATGCGCCATATATGGAAAATAAGCCCCGCCCACAGCGGCCATGTTTTTCGAATTATCAAAATTTCTTCAAGGAATCTGAAAAAGGGTCACCAAAGGAACATGCCTGTCAAATTTCAAAGAAATCTGATAAGTTGTTTGGGAGAAGAAGATTTTTTAAGTTTTTTCTAAAAATTCGTATTTGTTACCATAGCAACCAGAGTTTTCAATGGAATTGAATTCTTTGAAGGAATTTGAAAGAGGGCTATGCAAGGAACATTTCTGTGAAATTTAATTAAAATTGGTCCAGTAGTTTCTGAGAAGAAGATTTTTAAAGAAAAA
This sequence comes from Fragum sueziense, assembly GCA_963680895.1. NCBI lineage: Eukaryota > Metazoa > Mollusca > Bivalvia > Cardiida > Cardiidae > Fragum > Fragum sueziense. The sequence continues at coordinate 18,357 of CAVMGG010000797.1, forward strand.
GTTAACGGACGGACGGACGGACGCACGGACGGACGGACGCACGCACGCACGACGGACACAACGCCATGACAATAGCTCGCTGGCCTTCGGCCAGTGGAGCTAAAAATGAATAAGACCATGATTCGATGAGGTGCTATATTTTCACAAATTTTCACATTTTCACATTTAAACTTTGAATATTTACATAATTAGGGTTTAGAATAGGCATTTTGTTTTTCTTTTGGTTGATTTTAAAAAGATTATGTTTAGTATTTTTAAAGCTATTAGCTGTATCTAGATCTAGTTGCAACAACTCCGAAACCATTATTATTGAACTAACTGCACTGAATTTGCTGGTTGTAATAAAATATACCTACTTTGTTGTGTATGATGAATTAAGTTCAGTAGGAAGCACATAAAACGAAGCATTGTAGGTAAAAAGTGTTTGTTTACAAGTACAAAACAATGGAGTAAAAATTTCGTAAGCGTTTGGGTTTCTGAGAATTGACCTAGAATTGACCTTAGTAGTGGTGAATTCCTCTTGAACTCTTTATGACCTCACTAAGGTGAACATTTCGGACCATAAAATTTTATAGCAATTTTACTAATTAGAAATGTTAATTACTCATTAAGGACAAAGCTTTCAGACTGCGATTTTTTGTTGGAAGATGGTCTAGCCATATATTTTCGTAGAGTGTCAAAACTTTTTCTGTTGCTCATAGTTCAACCCTAACTCTTAACTTGACTGGACTACTAGATGTGAGTATGGGTTAGTCTGTCAGTCTTTAGTATTGACTCTTTCCCATTGCTAGAAAACCAATTTTCACAGACACAGATCTGACAGTGAAATATTACCATTAAAGAAAAGCTAACAAAATAAATCATTTATCAATCTTTCCTGTTTAATACAAGGACAAGTTAACCCTTTCCCAAACGACAGAATTTTAGGGTTATTCATTTCAAAATCTGCCACAAATAATTTCAAAAACTGCCACAATTGACAAAATGGATGTTATTAAAGATAGAATTTGTGTAAAATATGGCATAGAAAATATTAAGACAAAAGGAGAAACTGCTGGTTATCAGCAGTTTCTCCTTCTGTTTCAATGTTTTCCCAAGCCTTTTATATTAGGGACGTCAAAACCAGGTCTTCACTCTTGTTTGGGAAAGGGTTAATTATTTTGTTAAGGGTCAATGTCAAAGGTACATATCCTCTTGGTTAACCAAATTTCAAATGACAAAATTTAAGACGGCTAAAATTTAAAAGTGGGCATTGAGAAGATTTGATTTGTGTATAGATCTATATATCAAATATAGGCAAAGAAAATATTACAAGAAAATAAGAAAATGCTGGATGTCGGCATTTTCTTCTTTAAATAGCAACAATGTTTTTCTAAACCCCTCTCTGGAAAGGGTGTCACAAACGGTTTAATAATAAATCTTGTTTGATCACTCCTTACATAATTTCAGTTGTAATCATCCATTCTATGAAGTAGTGCAAAGCAATAAGCCAATAACTGCAAATGAACTCTGGATGCAGTCACTAAAGCTTTATACTAATCCACAATTTGATCTAATTATATCCTGGTAGAGGTAAAGACATTCCTTCCCTAGCCTCAAAAAATGTGTATGAAAGTACTATTCTGTCTTCTCTCGCGAGTTCTGGGTCATCATCATATTCAGGGTCAATGTAGAAAAACACTGGCATATCAACTTGTTCATGAGGGTTCAAAATTTGCTCTTCAAAGCAGAAGCACTGAATCTTGTGAAAATAGACGGCTGCCTGATATGGAACTACAGTATATGTTGCAACACCGATAATAGGTTTGTCTGTTGGATTTTGAGCTGTGTAGAACGCGAGAGCAGTTTCACCTGGAGAGACTTCAATGCTGTCCTGCTGTGGTCGGAAGTTCCACTGCATATTTGAGGCTCTATCAGCGATAAATCGTACTTCAATTTTTCTGTCCGGTACCTTCTCCATAGCAACAATTTTGTCTGTATTTTCTTGTCTGGCTATTTCAGTATTTCCACCTAGTCCAAACTGTTGACAGAATATTTTAAATAAAGGTACACCTGCATATGACATGCCTACCATGGCAATCACCATGGCTATGACATAATAGGCAACATTACTACGTTCTGAAGACGACCCTGTCTTTACGAATCGTACATGAAGCAAAGTGTCTCTTTGACCACATACTTTGAAGTAAAATGACGGTCCTGAAGAAAATATATTGCCTCTGAGCGTCTGTCTAGCTGCAATGTTTATTGACGCTTTCCTTTTCATGTCATCGCTCACAACTGTACCAAGATTACGGTGTTCAACTGTAATTCCTTTCCTTGATATCAAGTTGATGCACTTCGATAGCGCCCTTTGGTGTCCGAAAAAAGTTCTTACAGAACGTGCACAAATCATCGTCTTAGTTGAAACGTTCACAAGCAATCACTCGAAAGATGTTACGAAATTTCTTGTTATACAAACATTAGACGCGTTCGATTCTATTGCAGAGTGTTATTCTTTTTTGATTTTGTAATAATGTTCTTATCGTTGAATTTTATTTATCATTTATTTATCTTCGTTTACTTACTGTCGACTTCCTAAGTCATAGCTCTACATGTTTCTTTTTTATATATAAAATCACTGTGAGAAATGAAGAAATCGCTTGTCACAAGCAATTTCTTCATTTTCCACATTGTTTTCCGAATGAATTTTCCTGAAGGAAGTAAAAAAAAGTATATCTTCAGTGGCGTGGTTTGAGGTGAAGAATTGTTGCAAATTCTTGTCGGTTGCCTTAGTATTTTTTATTAAATTGACTTTCTTCGTTATCTATATGCGTAAATGATTATCAAATATCTAGAAGGATCAACAGCTAGAGTCGGGGGACATTATACAAATCTTAAGCTTGACACGGTTGCTCCTTTGATGCAAAAAAAAAAAAAAAAAAAAAAAAAAAAAAAAAAAAAAAAAAAAAAAAAAAAACAGAACTAAGTTACATCTAGCTCAGTGGCGGATCCAGAATTTCTGTGAGGGGGGGTTCGAATATACAGATAGGGGGGTTCGTTTTCCTGTTTTTACACAATTTTGACTGAATTTCTGCATGAAAATGAAATAATCAGGCCACAGAGGGGGGTTCGTTTGAACCCCCCCCCCCGAACCCCCTCTGGATCCGCCACTGTAGCTTATGCACCTCGTGTGCATCTGGTCTCGACGACGGGCGGCACGAAATTCCCAAATCTACCCAAATCTACCCAAAATCTTACCCAAATCTACCCAAATCTACCCAAATCTTACCCAAATCTACCCAAATCTACCATATCATACTCAAATCAAGCAAACTGTTCGACATAAATTTCGGTTTTTGAATACAGAAAAAACTGGAAAAAATGTTTCTGATCAATGATATCGTCGGTGTTACTACTGCTGAATGTAATCAACATTTTGATTTTTAGATATTCGATAAGGTCTCTTTTAGCGTGACAGGTAACATTACTAAGGACACATTTCCGTATTGTGGCCCCAGATCCAGTGTCATAAGCGGATCCAGACAGACGTTTTTTCCAATGTTTTCCTGTAGCCGTCTGCATTGGCGCGCAAGAAAAAAAAACAAATTCTCAGCCTTTTTCTTTACAAATTCGAGGGAAGCGCAACCCTGGATTCACGCAATTGTGTAAATAATAAAAACTGTGACAAATTACTCCAATACAGGTTGAGAAGTTTATGATATCATCGTTACAACACTTAATCCGGGGATTGTCAGAATACTTTAACCCTTTCCAAAAAGAATCCAGTTTTATGTGCCTTAGAGAAAACAACAACCACAAAAGACAAACTTTGATGCAAGAGACGAAAATGTTGATAACTGGTATTTTCATAATTTGTCTCAACATTGTCTTCGCTATATATTGTACGAGTATCGTACATACATCTTATCTTCATCTATTTCTATTTTGTTGTAAACGAGTAAATGAAAAGAAATGAAAATGTAATGAAAGAAATGGATCTACAACAAAAAATGCGATTGATCAATACTCGGTGTGGATTTTTTATTGCATATTTTTCAAAGAAAATAAATTAAAAAAAATAAATAAATAAATAAACACATTTTTTTTCTTTCTTTGCACCCGATATCTAAAGCCTTCTTACTCTGCGCATAGAACACAGTAGTCCTGAATGGAAATAAATCATGCTAGAATTATTCGGTACAATTCCCGAATCGGCAGACAAAGTACGAATTCCTACTTTGCCACGAATATAGAACATAATGATAATTATATAAATTTCGGGAATACCTTCGAAATAATCTCACTAGATTTGGGTAGATTTGGGTAAGATTTGGGTAGATTTGGGTAGATTTGGGTAAGATTTGGGCAGATTTGGGTAAGATTTGGGTAGATTTGGGTAGATTTGGGAGTTTCGTGCTGCCGCTCGACGACTGTATGAACTGTATCCGCTAAATTTTGGGTCTAGATACGGCCCAGCGTTGTTCTTTGGTCAATATTTTCAGGGCACAGAAATAAGTTAGAATATCACGAAATTGGGACATTTTTAAATATTCCTTCGTTTTGAAGATTTTCTCATGCAAAAAGAAGGAAATCTCTCCCAAACTTTTCCAATGGACAAATCAATGTATGAGAACATACCCGACCTACCTCGTAAACTAGAAAAGACATCTTCTTCTTCTTCAGACGTTCCTTTGAACGTATTTATTTTACATCGATTGGGAAGCAAAGTTTTTTCAACTTATTTTAATCCCTCTCGATTCAGCTTCCTGGAAATACATTGACCAGTACATACATACTTTGTAATCTATCACTGTGAATTTTGAAGATATCTTTATTCATAGTTATGAAATAGCATCGCCTTAAAAAAATAACATGAAAGCAAAATTAGCCTACCTCCGGCGCATAGAAGATTTTTGTGAAGGGAGTAATGTTCAGTTCGAATACGCATATAGTTACCCAGCAAACATGCTTATAAGGGTCCCATATGGGATGTGTATGGGTAAGCCCATATGGGTAGGCCCATATTGGACCCATATAGGACCTATGTAGGTAAGCCCATGTGGGTTTGATCATAAGGGACCCAGATGGGTCCCATATTCCCAGCATATGGGCTGTGTATGGGCAAGCCCATATGGATATCCCCATATAGGACCTATGTAGGAAAGCCCATGTTGTTTTGACTATGGGGGTCCCAGTTACAATAATCGGCTTGCGCCCATTCAAGTACAACAGAATAATTATGTATACATGAGCATATCTAAAATATCCATAATCTGAATCATGTAGCCTATAGAATTATAAGTTTTCAATTTGAATGACGATCTTATTTATATCCATTAAAATTAATGACCATCAAATCAATACAAATTGAAAAACAACAACATTAGATTCAGCAAGACAAGTAATAGTCTAGTCAAACTAAAACTGAAACAGGGGTAACCTGGACAAAATTAGAACAGAAATGAAACCTATGCTATTGTACTCGGGAAGTACCCACCTTTTCACAGAAAAAAATATACTTCGATCCCTCCGTTGCGATTTGAGTAATTTTGGGTCAAAAAATGGGTTTTTTTGCGAAAAATGTGAAAAATTGGAATTTTCAATTTTTTCATGAATTGTTGATTTTCATGCAGTTTTTAGGTGAGAAAATGGTAGCAAATATGAATTAGATGGGTACAAAAGGAAGATTCAGCGAAAAATAGTAAAAAACTGATTTTTTAATGATTTTTTGGTCAAAACAGGGGGGGGGGGGCAAATAGGCGGGCGGGTGGTAGAATATTGATGCAACATTCTTCACGGAATAATTCCTATTTTAGATGTATTATAATGAAATTGACTTGATTAGTGGCAAGAAAAAAGTAAAATAAACCCTCTGTTGCGATTTATGTTGTTATTTTGAGGCAAAAAAATGATATTTTGGTGAAAAATGGGAAAAAATGGAATTTTCTATATAGCCTATTCAGTGTTTGTTGATTTTTATGATGTTTTTAGATGAGGCAATGTAAGCATATATGTATAAATCAGATGGAAAGATATTTGTTATTAAAAAAATCATAAAAGCTATTTTTTAGTGATTTTTTAGTCGAAAAGGGGGTGGTGGTGCATCAAAAAGGGGGTGGGGAGATTGATATTAACATAGCACTGAATTCTTTATTGAGATACTTCCTATTTCAGATTGTTTTAACCAAATGAATATGATTAAGGAAAAAGATAAAGTAAACAGTGTTAAACAAGTAAAAGAATCCCTCCTGCGATTTCTGTAATAGGGATCAATTTTATCCGTTAAACGATGCACAATTTCGGACAAATTTCGGACAAATGTTAACAATAGTATTCTATCGGTGTAAATCTAAAATGTCGCAACTCCAGTTTGAATGTAGCTGTAGTTACAAGATTTTATAAAAACACCGACAACTTATACAAAGATAACGGTAAATCCAGCTTATGTTTCGCACAAGATTCATTGCCATTGTGCGGAAATTAAAATGAAATTTGATGATTTTTTTCAGATTTCTGTATTAGGGGTTTCTTTTTTTAAGTTTTACTTTTTATGAAGTACATGTATTTAGATGAGTGCATCTTATATGAAAACGTGTTAACAACATGATATAAAAAACGAAATTTGGCTAAAACGTCCATAAAATATTCATTCATTGATTAAATGCTGGTTCAGCAATTTTCTCAGTCATTTTGTAACATTAGTTGCACCTGATCATGTGAAGATTGTCCATTTCTATTTCATTTATAGAAAAATGTCAAAAGAAGTTTCTATGATATGAATTGTGACCAAACATGAATGATACTTAAACAAAAACTATCTTTAGCTAAAAAGAATTAAGTACATAATACTGGGACGGAAGATTAGAGTGAAATATGGCGTATTGATACTAACGATGTTTAATTGGGGTGGTTTGGGGTTGTTAATTAATGCACTGAAGCTCCGTATCAAAATGTTGTCACGTTTGGTTGACCATGTCATTGTCATTGGGCCATATAATCATCAGCTAGAATGTATACCACACCGGGTCATGTAAAGACCATCAAGGAACATCTATTTTAATGGACATGGCTTAGATATTAAGGCCCGTAGGAACAGGGGGCTATATAAGGTTGGGAGATAAGCAACAAGTTGACAAAAATGCCTAATTTTCCTATTTAACACTGAAAATTTAGAAAAAAAAACACTCCCGAAATATTGAGACACTGGCCCGGATAGGTGCTTCAGCTGCCCCTCCACAATATGAAATTCAAAGATTGAATTGGATTGGGAGAATCTACGACTTTTGTAGTTCGGCATATAGACAGTCTTGTTACAAATGGACGTTGATATTACAGTGCCACAAACAATGAGATTATGTGACAGTGAAGAACCATTAGGATAAATGTATAGGCCTAAAGTAGACATGTAAATCAGTCATGATGGATCTTCTTTACCGCGTCTTTATCCACACCCTGTTTGAACCCGAGGGCATCTCAACAAACAAAGCAGATCCTATTCCATAGCTTATTCAAATCAAGATTTTTACAAGAATCACTGTTGTCTGGTGTAAGATTAAAGTTACGAAAAAAGCAATGGTTGATCACTTACGATTATGTATTCCAAATGCCTTTAATAACATGCCAGAGGGAAAGCTATTCTAGAACCTTAAAACCGGGACCCTTACAAAACTGACTGAAATCATCTAACGTAAATATGTGATCAATGTAATACAAATAACACAAAATTCTGTTCCAAGCTCCTTACTTGTATATTTAACAACATTGTCTTACACTATTCAGTATTGGTACTTTATAAAACACCTAATATTAGGCAAAAAACAGTGTCCGTTAACTTTGTCAGCAGACTGATTTCATGTAGGGAGCAATAAAAAAAGGGTAGCAACCCCTATAGAAACGGGTTTACATGTAGCATGTTCATATTAATACCCCTACCAGCATATCTGTCCCCTTCCCCACACACCTGTGTAATAACAAATCGTGAAAATTTAGTTTTCATGATTTTGGTTTTATTGAATTTTACTTTTGTTTCCATCTAATTTATTTGCTAACATTTTCTCTCATAAAACTACATAAAAAAATTGAATAAAGATTGAAAATATTGAAAAAAATAGAAAACTCCAAATGTTCCCACTTTTCACCAAATACCAAATTTTTGCCCCAAAATTAAATGAATCGCACCAATGGATTCTTTTACTTTTTTGCTAACCCCAAATCCAATTCATTTCATTATGATAATCTAAAATAGGAATTATCCAATAAAAAAAATCAATGCTAAGTTCATATCTATATAAGCCTATAATTAACAGTAACCACGACCAGTCTGACTATCCCCCATCCTCTCAACTAGAAATAATCGTAAAAAATAGTTTTTTTTATGATTTTTTTTTTTGCTGAATGTTTCTTTTGTATCCATCTAATCCATATATGCTAACATTTCCTGATTTCTGAAAAAATAGCAAATTCTAATTTTTCTTATTTTTCACAAAAATACCAATTTTTTGCTACAAAATTACAGAAATCGCATCAGAGGGATTCTTTTACTTTATTTCTTACCTCTAATTCAGTTCTTTCATGATAATAATCTAAAATAGGAATTATCCATTTAAAGAATTCAGTGCCATATGTTATATCAATACTCCCCCCCCCCCCTCCTGCCTATTTGCCCCCCCCCTTTTGACCAAAAAAATAATAAAAAATCAGTTTTTACCATTTTTAGCTGAATCTTACTTTTGTACCAATCTAATACATATTCCCTACCATTTTCTCAACTAAAAACTGCATAAGAATCAACAAATCCTGAAAAAATTGAAAATTCCAATTTTTCACATTTTTCGCCAAAAAACCCATTTTTTGACCCAAAATTACTCAAATCGCAACGGAGGGATCGAAGTATATTTTTTTCTGTGAAAAGGTGGGTACTTCCCGAGTACAATAGCATAGGTTTCAATTCTGTTCTAATTTTGTCCAGGTCAATGTGTATATTTACTAGCCTATAAGGCAACATCAATAAGACATGTTTAATCTTTTCTCGAACAAAACCTGGTATTGACTTCTCTAATAGAAAGGTAGGCCTAAATTGCCAAAAAAAAAAAAACATAGGCCTAGAGCTATTAGCAAAAGTTGATAATCGGCATTTTCTTCTTTTGTCTAAGTTTTTTTTCTGCGCTATATTGTACAGAAGTACATTCTTTGTCAATATCGGTTTTTAAACATGGGCTTCATGTTGGATCATCCGAATTATTTGGTCGTTTTAACGGTGTTTAAACTGTAATTAGTCTGTTCAAATCACTAACATAATCTTATCAATTAGTTTGTTACAAGGAGTTTTATGTATATTAAAGGGAAATAATTTAAAATCTTGACAATAAATCATGTTTTTTGCAAAGCGTTTATGTAAAGAAAGCATTTGGCTTGATAATCCTATATGATTCTGTTAAAAGAAATTAAATTGTGTACACATTTTCAAAAAAAGATAGAAATAAATCTAGACATAAAAATATATCAAAAAAACATATAGATAGTTATAGAAAGCCTCGAAAATATGATGACAGACAAGACCAAATTCCTAGGTATAAAACCTTAGAAAATGTGTCAAGGTCGTCAGACATACCTGACGAGACCTTAATCCTCTATGATGGGGAATAATGACACCTTCTGAGCGAGAAGCTCTGGAAGGTTTTCATCTTCGATCAACACCAAACGAAAGCCAATAGAAATGGGTAAGTTCAGGGCTGTCTACATGGGTCTGCCCATTTGGGACCCATATGGGTCCCATATTGCATGTATATGGGCTGCCCAGATAGGACTCATATGGCCCCCGGTTGCACATCCTAAATGGGTCCCATATGGGTTGCCCTTATGGGACCCATAAGGGTGTCCATAAGGGACCCATATGGGTCCCATACAGATTGCTTGCTGGGTAATAGGGAGTTCAGTTTCCTAGTATTACACAATTTTGACTGAATTTCTGCATGAAAATGAAATAATAAGCGTACGAAGGGGGTTCATTTACCCCAGAACATCTGGAAAAAGCAGCACTGGTCCGTTTTCCAGATACTCTCTTTCTATGGCTCATTGTTTTACTACGTAACAATCGAGCTCTGTACAATCGTGGTTTTGGAAAACAACTTGCTATCTTTAAGTCGAACCATTTTTTGCTCTAACCGATATGTATGATACCGTTACATTTTTTAGTCCCCCACCGGTTACTGGTTTGGGGACTATAGGTTTGCTCGATTCCGTCACACTTTTGCCCGGGCCATATCTTCTTAACCATATGTCCATATCTTCTTAACCATATGTTTTAGCAACTTCAAACTTGGTACACTTATAGATCTCATTGAGGAGAAGTGTCATGTTGAGGAACCGTTGCTCTGCCACGCCCACTTTTTGAGTTATTGCCCTCTGTTGTTTTTACCGTTACGTTCTTGTCAGGAACATATATCCTAAACCATAAATGCTAGCAACTTCAAACTTTGCACACTGAAAGATCTCATTGAGGAGAAGTGCCATGCGCAAGAATTGTTACTCTACCATGCCCTTGTTTTTGAGTTATTGCCCTTTGTTGTTTTTACCCTTACATTTTAGTCCGGAACATATCTTCTAAATCATAAGTGCTAGCAATTTCAAACTGTGTACACTTACAGATCTCATTGAGGAGAAGTGTTATGTTTAAGAACTGTTACTCTACCACGTCGATATTTTGAGTTATTGCTCCTTGTTGTTTTTATCCTAACATTCTTGTCCGGAACATATCTTCTAAATCATAAGTGCTAGCAACTTCAAACTTTGTACACTTATAGATCTCATTGAGGAGAAGTGTTATGTTTAAGAACTGTTACTCTACCACGTCGATATTTTGAGTTATTGCTCCTTGTTGTTTTTATCCTAACATTCTTGTCCGGAACATATCTTCTAAATCATAAGTGCTAGCAACTTCAAACTTTGTACACTTACAGATCTCATTGAGGAGAAGTGTCATGCACAAGAATTAGGCCTATTACTCTGCCATACCCACTTTTTGAGTTATTGCCCTTTGTTGTTTTTACCCTGACATTCTCGTCTGGAACATATCTCCTAAAGCATAAGTGCTAGCAACTTCAAACTTGGTACACTTACAGATCTCATTGAAGAAAAGTGTCATGGAGAAGAATCGTTCTTCTGCCGCTCCCACTTTTAGAGTTATTGCTTTTGGTTGTTTTTACCTTTATATTTTTGTTCGGGACATATTGTCTAAAACCTAAAGTGCTAACAACTTATTGTCCAAAACCTTAAGTGCTAACAACTTCATACTTTATATACAGTTATAGATCTAGTAAGTAGGATATATATTACAAGTAAGAACTTTTTTATTCGGTGGGAGATTCCTGTATTGCATCGCAATACGACATGCATTTTCCCCCCCAAATTTAAAGTGTCCGATGATTGGCAAAATTAAATTCTTGTGCCGAAAGAACACCTTACTATTAACCAAATAATATGAAAAAAGGCAAAGCCTCTGACCGGGGTCAACAGCCGTTATTGATTTTTTTCTTTAAAAAAATAGCAAAGCATGAGAATTAAGCTTTTGAATTTGTAAGAAATTGTTTAGTTATTTAAGTCCAACGGTAGAAGTGCCGAGCCCAGATAGCCCAGTCGGTGACGGCGGAGTCTTTCCATCCATGGGCCGCGATTTCGAACCCCGAGTCGGCTAATATACTCGCTGACAACTTACAAAAGTCATAAATCTTTAACCAATGGATGTGAATCATCTTAGAAGTAAGAGGAGCTGGGTGATCGGATTTGATATTGTGGCTCTACTGGTGAGAAAATATCGATAGGAGCCTAATCTACGGTTAGGAGCTCCAGCCTCAGCGATATTACAATATCAGTCGAAAGGGGCTTAGGCCTACTGCACACAAATCACATCTGTATAAGTCCTAAAAAGTATTTTGTCAACAACGACAACTTTCAAATATGACAACCATAAAATTTGTCGTTCGGGAAAGGGTAAAATTGGACCAGTCTATACTCCAGTCATTTTGCAGATTTAACCCTTACAAATCAAACTTTGAAGACCCTAGCGAAGTAAGCTTAAGAAAACGTGGAGACAAAATGAATTGCCAAAAACAAACATCTCCCTTTGTCGCAATACTTTTTTTCTATTTAGTAATTATACAGGTCCTATCTTTATCAACAGCTTCTTTGTAATCTATATTCCGGATTTTCGTAATTCCGTCGTTACAGAGTTGTCGTTCATGCGGGACGGTATACCGTCTTCCGGTGTCAATGTAAATAAGCGCTATCGGTGGGAAAGAACCGCTACTGCATTCATAAATGCCATAATTTTGCGGATAAAATTGGAAATTTTGAACTGCACAAACTATATCGAAAGAGGCAAATGCAAGACGAGCTTCAGGGGTGAAAGTTTTCAGGCATATGCCTGAAGTTCAGGTTTTTGAGTATTCCAGAATGCCCCATTTTCTCGATTTTTACTATATAAATACACTTTTCCAGGTTTTTCAAAATTTCCAACTTTTACCCCTGGAGCTTGGATTCGTGTAATAAGTCGCAAGAATTAGAACCAAACATCGTAGCTGGCCTAGGCATACCCGAGTCTGAGAGACAGTATTAGACATGTCCGATTTTTGCGGATGTTGAGAGCGGACACCCGATTACGGTTCGCTGGGGGTCGTCTCAAACAATTTCAAATTTCGTGGCATCAGTAAATGAGAGAAGACTGTTCAGACGCACAGCCATCGATTCAGTCCATGCACATATATTTCAAAAAGAAAAGTCACATTACAGTCAGGGTGTAACACGTCTATTTAACTCGTTTTCACAAATTCAAAACAGTGTTTTTGGCTTTTTTAACTCTAATGAAACAGGTCTAGAAACATTGATGCGAAACCAGGAAATTCTAGCATTAGACATTTTTCTTTTTCCCATAATCATTTTCAGTGCAATACAAATAAATTATATCTTAATCAACGTCCATGTTATCGTCCGTGCTAGTTTTGAAACAGCATTCTAAAATTGTGTCGTTTGGTGAAAATTTTAAGAGTTAAAATATTTTCAATAGGGAATAACTTCAGTCCATTGTCGCTATATAACAATTATGCAATATCAATTCCAATATGATAATAAAATCTAACGCATACTCTGACATGAAAAATGAAAACCCCTTGTATGTCCAATTTTGAAAATTCTTGCATGTTTGGGGATATTATTACTTAACAGTATTAATGACACATTGTATGTGAACAATGTGTCCGAATTTCAAGTAAAACTTTTCAGATTCGGAAAAGTTATTATTATTTTTTTCTTTACCTTTAAACATTAAAAAATGAGATACGAGTTTTTTCATTAACATCGACGATTTAAGATCGCGTACATTAAACACTCTTTCGGATTTGAAATCCTTTTTAAATAGAAATCGTGCGTAAGAAATGAAAGCGAGAAAAAAATATCAACAACCCGAAAAAGTTTGTGACTTAAACGTAAGGTCCTTGACATTGACACTTTTTAACATAGTGATCTATACGTGTATGATGTTTGAAAATGCCTGCAATTTTTGGTCTGGGAGCTTTGACCTTGGCAAAAGATTCCAGACGCAAAGAAATTCGCCTGTTTAGAGCGGGCTTAAAAAAAAAAGTATAAAATTCCTATTGAACATGAAACATTTTTGCATGACTTATTTTGATCACGATGCTACATAGCATATCTCCTTCGTAATTTGCACGATTCCCACGTGCACACTTTAGACTTGGCCTACTAAACTTTAGAAAGGCAAGTGGTATTTTATCGTGCGTTTTTGTACGTGGTATACATGTACGTCGTGTATGCATTACGGTATAGTGCGTCAAAAATTAACACATGATAACTAACTGTATCTTTATCGACAGCGTTTGTAAGTTTATCGTCTTAGGAAAACATTCTGGAAGCTTGGTCTTTACAAATGCGGAATTCCCTTGCTAATTACTTTGGTCTATCAAAATTTGATAAATACGTATGTATTATTATCCGTATTTTCGAGTCGGCTACCGCCGTGCAGCAGATAAGACGACATAACAAATCCTTGTTCTGCATATTAATTGTATGCGTTTGAGAGTACACGACTTAACTGCAAAATACCTATTGCATAAAGGTCATAATCATCTAAAACATAGAAAAGAAATCTTGTGATGCTATCCTGTAATGTCGAATGAATTTTGTGGAAATGATCCCAAATCATTATATAAGTGTTTGTCTCTCAGCCATGTTCGAATAAATATCAAGCAGGCTAGTTTAAAGAAGCAGCATATTTTTTGTTTGGCCTATGTAGACACTTCACAACGGCATTTCTTTCAGGTTGTAGTACCAAAATGAATTAAGATTTGATATCCTACATTTCTCACAGAGTTTCTGTATGTAGAGAATCGTAAAATGCCCTTTATACAGTCCTTCTCAAAGGCAGATCCGCCACTGCTGCACTTTATTAATGTTAATAAATAAGCTCAATTCCAATGGGATAACATGTCGGGTTTAGACCCTTGTATAGACTATACTAGTCATATTAAGAATTGAGTGGATTTTGCGTTAGCTTGAATATTTTCCGATGATTTTGGTACTCATGACCCCCTTTTCTTGGTATGGAATTAAAGACTTAGACACGTCCTTTGACCTTATTTTAGTCATACGGTTCGAGGAACTTTTGAGATGAGTTGTTAACACCCACAGTTGATCCCTTTTACTCGTTAATTAACTAGTCAATTAAACAGTGGAGTGACACCTTATGCTCAGGCATTTTGAGAAGACCCCCTTCGAAAGTCCGTCCTCTGTAGTCCGTCTCGTAATCGGCAAAAATCGGACATGTCTATTAGCCGAAACACGTAGATCGTTTGGAGATTCCAACAAAGGAACGTCAGCGGAGAGAAGAAAGAGAATTCCCATCCTAACATAGTCACAACACACTATACGCTTACATATCAAAGTAGATCTAGATCTAGTCTTTTGAGACAGAAGGAGAAAATGCTGGTCATCGGTGTGCTCTTACATTTTGCCAAAATGTTTCCCAAAGTATTTTCTATTAAGTATAACCAGCAAAGTTTTGAGAGAAGAGAAAAACATGCTGACTGCTTTTCCCTCAATAGTTCTTAATCTAAAATCAGAATCTACACCAAACTGTTCTTCTTAGTAGATCTACGTATCATAGTCTACAATCTGCTTCGCATTTGAAATGGTGGTTTATTATGTTAACCCTTTCCTATCTAATTCTTTGTTTTGATGCCCACAAAATAGCAAAATCAGAATCATTCTGACAATTAGCAAGACTTAATTTGGAAAGGACCATATTTTGTTGTAAGGGTAAGGGTTTAAAAAAAAAACCGTCATTTTTCGGCACATTTAAAAACTAATTCTTTATTATTATTATTATTATTATTTTTTTTTTTTTTCATTTTTTTTCTTAAACTTGCCGTGTGGTTGACCTCAGTAGATTGTTTGGAAAAACATTGAGATAAAGGAAGCAATTTGACGATAGTCAGAAATATCGCCTTTTTCCTCAATATTTTCTGTGCTGTAACATTCACTTATTCTATTTCCGATTTTAATCGTTTTCCGACAGTGGAAAACCGTGTGGAGCGGAATTCATATTCTTACAAACAGTTACAAAATATTTGTTTGGAAAAACTCGCTCACAGCGTTCATGTATCTATACGAGTATACATGTGTCTTTTTTTCCCCAAAGTTGCCCCTCTTTTTATTTCTATGACGTCATATAACTAGAGTAAGCAACGAAAAGTTATGACGTCACAAATCGACACTCGCCTGATTTGAGGCACGCCACGGGGAGAATATTTTCAATGATAACCTATCATCGGATTATGGCAGATTTCTTTTGTTATAGATATCCGAACGATCTAAAAATGATGGATGGTGCAGAGGTAATATTAGACTCCATTATTAAGTTACAATAAAAATCATTTTCATTTAATTACTCATTGAATTTGCGAAAATATTAAAGTTGCCGCTTCTCAAACAAGCAAATGGAAGTAAACATACCGTCCCACAGGAACGACAACTCTGTATTACCGGAATTACGAAAAGACCGAATAGTACCTGTAGAAAATCTATATACATAGTTTGCTTTTAGACATTCTTTCATCAACTGTTCTAAAATAAGTAGTTTTGCTTACATTTCCCCCAATGTTTCCTTCTAAAATGTGTTGTTTTTAACAGTACCATTTCTTTGCAAAAGGACCCGCAAAATAACGTCGCTTGACGTTCTGATAATGCGCGGGAACGTCAACGTCGTGGGAACGCAGAAAAAATGACGTGACGTCATATCGGCTATGACATCACAAATAAAAGAGTTGACTGGTTCACTAAACTTGTATAGTTTGTTGATACGATGATTCAGATAACGGATGTAATTTTACACTAAACCAATTCACAATCTCAACATCTTGGATAAAGCCCGGCAAAAGGGCAACCGAGGGTGTCCGAAAACCGTAAAAATTCAGAACGAGACTCGTGCAACTCGTCCCAAAAACACAAAGTAACAACCACTGAAATCTATACGCCCACAATACCGTAAGCCGTGGTCAATTCCATTGACCCCGGTATCAAAGTTTCTACAATTTTCCAACATTAGAAGTGTTTTTATTTCGTCTTTTAAATTGGATATTTTGGTCTTTTCCGATCTTTGCCGAAGAAAATACGCTAAACTTCCGACTTGAAATTATGACGTCATACTGGCCACTGAATGACGTCATGGCGGGAAAAACGGGCAGTCATGAGTCATTTCCCGGAAAGTCTGAAATTTCTGAAAAAGTTAAATGTCCGACTTTTCTGTCATAATGCGACTTCCCCAATCGATACTCAAAACACGGAATTCGTCCTCAGTAAATGTTAGAACAAATGTTCAAACAGTCAAAGAATAGGTCGTAAGTGAATTAAGGAATGTGCCAAAGAACGGTTTAAGTTTGTCAGTATTACTATTTCGATCGAGAAATGGATAAAAACTGAGACTTCGCTATAGGACAGAAAAGTCGAACACATTATCTTTGTCAGACACCTCATGCTCTAGATTGGGGCGGAGTCAAGCCATTGATGACGTCAATCCGTGGCAATTTTACGGAAATTGCCGATCTTTATTTTCTCGAAAATCAGTTTTTCAACTATGTAAAGAAAAGCAAATAAAACTTTTAAAACAACCGAGTTTGGCGGATCTTTTATAAAACACGTTAATTTGATGATTTTCTTCCAATATACGGTGCAATAAACTGCCAAGCTTGGTAGCCTTTAAAATTTTAAAGATGAATTCTTGACACAACTCTACAAATGATGTTCGATTAATCAAGAGTTTTTACAATCAAACGCGGAATAAAAAAAAATGAGAACAATTCTTGGTCTAAAATCGAGAGCCAGTCTGAATAATTTACTTATGTTACTTCCGGTTATTTTCGACTTCCGGTTACAGATTCTGCACAAAAGTTATCGATGAATATTGTTGAATATTGAATCTGATGGAGTCATATGATGTCATTGCAAACCAGCCTGTCGTTATAGACAATGTAAGAATAATTTATTGTTTGTGGGCGAAGTCAAACGTAAATCTAGGGATGGTTAACACTTAACAGCTTCACAAATGAGTCATTCATTCATTGCATTTCATGATTTGATTTTGAGTTTCATTTATGGCAGGTTGATGCCGCAGGTATTTTACACAATATGTCTACATATGCTGTATACCGGCCCGTAGGAAGAGAGGAGCCTAGAGGGGCCACCCCTCCCCGAAAGTTGGACAAGATTACAATATTTCACATTGAAAATTTAAGGAAAATCCAATTTAGCCCCTCCAATATTCAGACGCTCAAGCTTTAGCCCACCCAATATCAAAGTGCTTCCTACGAGCCTGGTATATAGTTAGAAGAGAGTAATAAGAGACAAGGTAAACAACGGGGATAAAACAGGCATGCTAGTCAATCTACTCAAACTGAAATAAAAGTCAACCAGATCAGGTTTTTTCTAACAGATAAAAATTGTCACTGGAAGGAAATTCTTCAGATAACTGAAATATGGCTCTCAATTTCGTAAAATCAACCCCAACTTTGGCTCATGTAGTGTCTGATCTAGGACACCCGAATGCAGCAATCCTCGACATTTTCATGAAAGATCACGCATGTTTTCTCTTATAAAGCGCGGGATGGTTGCACAAAAAAATTAAAAAGGAATATCAAAAAATCTAGCCTTTGACAGCAAGTCACATCTGACATCTTTTTCTTCGAGCGGTATCATAAGAGTGACTTCCCTTATTGTTTACTATGGTTGAGTTTGATGGCAACTAAGATCATGCATTTGTAACTATAGTTTTGGGTTAAAGATAGCATTTGTGTAAAATATGGCATAGAAAATGTTGAGACAAAAGGAGAAACTGCTGGTCATAAGCAGTTTCTTCTTTTGTCGCAATGTTTTCCCAAGCCTTTTCCACCAGGGACATCAGGCATAAAGACTAGCAGGGGCCCAGTCGCCCATGGCCCCTAGATTTTGGGCTGGGCCCCTGAATATTTAGAGAAAATGCCCATACCCTTAATGTTAAGTATTTAATTTTGCTATTCTGGGCCCCTAAGTTCAAATTGTCAGTCTTTATCCCTGGACATCAAAACCATGTCTTTTTGGGGAAAGGGTTAAAGGGCGTCAAAGACATCAGTAAAAATAAGGGTTGATTTTGTGAAATGGGGAGCCATACTTCAGTCATTTGACGGTTTTCCTTCAAGTAAAAACTTTTATCTGCTAGAAAACCCACTTGACTTTGCAACTGCAATGGGAAAGTCTAGATCTGGTCGACTTTTACTTCAGTTTGAGTTGATTGATTAGCATGCCTGTTTTTTCCCCGTTGTTTACCTTGTCTCCTATTTTTCTCTTCTCACCATATACCAGGATAATATATAAACATATTGTGTCAAATACCTGGTGCTTATAGTTAGTTTTTCTCTGCATTGGAAGGTCTAGAAATAAAGACTGACCTAAAACCTCACTCCATACATTACACTTGGTAATTAATGCGTATAGAAAAAGATATTTATGCTGTTAACAGGTTGGTGAAATTTCTTGATTGGGAGCTTGTAAATAAGAGCAGTTTAAAATTTTTTACATTTTGGTAAAGGTTAAACCTTTCCCAAACAAGACCTGGTTTTAGACGTCTCTGACAGAAAAGGCTGGGGAAACATTGAGGCAAAAGAAGAAAATGCTGATAATCAGTATTTTCTCCTTTTGCCACTTCATTTTCTGTGCTATATTGTACACAAATTCATAGTTAATTAACATCCTATTGTTGTCTGTAGCAGCTTTTAAATAAGACCAGTCCAAAGTTTTGCTGTTTTGGGAAAGGGTTAATTTGATCATTTCTTTTCAGGGGTCTGGAATCATCAAGGCTGGATTTGCAGGTGCCCAGGTACCAAAATACCACTTTGCAAATTTGTAAGTTTTCTCCCCTTTTGTTGTCATTTAATTAACCCATTACCAGACAGCAAAATTATAGAGTGATCCACGTCAAAAACTGCCACAAATGACAAAATGGATGTTATTAAAGATAGGATTTGTGTAAAATATGTCACAGAAAATATTGAGACAAAAGGAGAAACTGCTGTTATCATTGTTGAAAACGAAGAAATTGCTTGTGACGACAAGTAATTTAGCCATTTCCCACGATGTTTTCTACCCTAATGGACCATCAAATGTATACCGGTAATTCAGTTCACTTGAAATTGTTGTCTACAATTACAATATCTTTGAATTTGGACTAATCTAAAATTTTCTTCTTTTTCCTCAATGCTTTTCAAAGCTTTCCATAATCTATTTTAGACATCTATACTAGAGCTTATTTTGGACAGGGTAAAAGTGTTATTAACTAAACCATTTCTACATATTGGTGCTTTTTTATGACACCCCCACAAGTAGGGATGTAACGATACATCGGACTATCGATATATCGCAATAGTGACCTCTGCAATAGTGCTATCGTGATAGGCAACTGGCAATATCAATAGTATCACAATAGTTGTTTCCACTATCGCAATAGTTTTGATAGTTCTAAAAATAGCAATTTGTTCTAAAAATAGCAATTTCTCACATGACATTATCTAATTTTAGCAAAAAATCTGTCTCTTGAATAATCCGACATCAATGACAGGCTACTTAAATCATGAAATGTCACTCTCTTCCTTCAGATTATTTATTTAATGACTCTGCAAATTAATTCATATTTGTAAAATATTCAGGAAATGTGATTTTTAATGAAAAAATATCCATTTATAGCACTTAAAGCATTTAACAATAGTATCGCAATAGTATTGCAATAGCAACCTACAATAGCAATACTATCGTGATAGCAATTTGGTCAATAGCAATACTATCGCAATAGTCATTTTGGCCTGCAATAGTCATCCCTACCCACAAGATAAACTTTTGAAAACACTCACTGTGACATTGAAGCAATTTCTTCATCTTACACCCAGAAAGCCTAAATCGTGTAACATTCCATTCTCTACAACATCTTTGGTTTTGGAAATTTGTTGTTTGAATTTAATTCATGTGTTGTATAATTACAGTATTGGTCGTCCCAAACATGTTCGTGTTATGGCCGGAGCCCTAGAGGGCGACACTTTTCTGGGACCAGAAGCTGAGGTAAACATTACTTTTGACTTGACTTATCACCCTAATTCCTGCCCTTTGGGAAAGGTTTGACCCTTTTCCAAACAAGACCTGCTTTAGATGTCCGTAATATACAAGGCATGGGAAAATGTTTAGGCAAAAGAAGAAAATGCTGCTATATATTTTCCATGCTTTATTGTACACAAAAGCTACCTTTATCAGTACCAATTTTGTTGTCTGCAATGGCTTTACTGTTGAATCATCCTAACTTTTGCCGTTTGGGAAAGGTTTAATCAACATATTGGATTATCTTTCAGGAACATAGAGGGTTGTTGAGTATTAGATATCCGATGGAACATGGCATTGTTAAAGACTGGAACGATATGGAAAGAATATGGCAATATATATACTCCAAAGATCAATTACAAACATTTTCAGAAGAGGTAATTGTCAACACATTCCCACACTTTGACAAGGCTGCGACCATAGCGCAGTTGGTAGCGTATCTGCCTCTCACTGAAGAGGTGCTGGGTTTGATCCCAGTTGTGGCAAATATACTTTCTGACAAAAATGTCACCCAGCAATGGATTGACATAATTAGCCTATGTGGGCAAGCAGTTGGAGGCTCAGTAAGAGTGTTGTGGTAGTACTGGTATGAGAAACAACATGAATCTCTGTTTAGGTGCTCCAGTCGCTGCAAGACCATAGCAGTTTAACCCATTACCAAACAACAAAATTTTAGCCTAGTCAAAACTCATAGGTGTTGCAGACGACAAGTTCCATTGAACAAAATTTAACATTTTTTGGTCTTTCTTGGTAAAAAACATTGTGGGAAATGAAGAAATTGCTTGTCACAAGCAATTTCTTCATTTTCCACAATGTTTTCCAAAGTCTTTATTTTGTGGGGCATCCAAAATCGTCAATGTGTGGGAAAGGGTTAAAACGGCGTAAATCCCACACATTGACACTTTTTTATGCCTCTAAGTCACAGGAAAAAAGTTTGGGAAAACTTTGAGAAAAATTAACAAATTGCTTGACAAAATTGAAAATGTTGTATACAACATCTTTATTTCTGGATAAGTGTAAAATTTTGCAGTAATAAATGGGTTTACGGTTAATGTCATTTTGTTGTACAAAAAAAGCCAAGCCAACAACAGTTGGTTTTGAAGCACATGTCGCTTTCACATTTGGCTGGTATATGTCTAGAGGCGGATTATAAGCTTTGTTGTACCTGTTTGAAAGAACACTTTTGTAACCATTTTACATGTATTTCAGCTGAATTTAGTGAGTTTCTTGTCAAAAATTCATTGAGATTATGTATAAGAATTACAAAATTGTTCATACTTTCACAAATTTCAAGTTTGTAAAAGGGCATTTATATCTGTTGAATATCCCTTGATCTTCTCTGGATGTATTCTTTTATTGTTAAGACATAGACAGGGTCAGACCCAGGGTTTCTTAATGGGGGAGGGGGTCATCTGTGATTGGGGGTTTGAATTTATTTAAATTTCAACAAAAATTTATCACTAAAGACTTATAAAAATGAATAAAAAGGGACCCAAGGGGTTAGTTTGAACTGCCAGAGTTTCCCCTGGATCTGCTAGTGCATACATTTATTAGTTGGTTGTTGTATTTGAAAAAAAATATATACTTTACAATCTGCTTTCAGCATCCAGTATTGTTAACAGAAGCACCTTTAAATCCAAGAAGAAATAGAGAAAAAGCGGCAGAAATATTTTTTGAAACATTTAATGTGCCTGCATTGTTTATGTCCATGCAAGCAGTTCTTAGTTTGTGAGTATACAAATTTGTTAATATCTATATCACTTGTTGAAGCCAATCCTGCTTGGTAAAGCTTTTTGACGCCCCTCTATAAAAAATAAAATTAAGAAATTGGTTTTGACAAGCAATTTCTTGATTTCCCATGTTTTCTAAAGAAGAATCCCACAACTAAAAATTGTACTGACTTGAATTTGTCTGTGAAGTATCACTATTCTTAATTTCTGCCATCTGGTGATAGGTTAAAAGCTATTTGCATATTGTTTGGTATGATAAAAAAACCACTTCAGCATAGATAAGCTTTAGTTAGAACATATAAATATACCTAAAGGATTGTATTATGTTATGGCCTTGTTTGTCTGACCTTCTGTCTATCTGCTAGCAATTAGTACTGTGTGTGCAACTCCTACAGTTTCAATCAGGATTTGTTCAAACTTGCCTACTGCTGCTTTTAAGGAAAAAATAACTTAGATTATCTGCCTTGAATTAAAAAGATATATAATTGCTTGTGTGGGCAACTTATAGTCTCAATCAAAATTCAATCCAACATATGATAAAGCCTCTCTTACAACTGGTTGTATGTGCTCCTGCATGCGGTCTGCGTCTAAAACATATGTTTAGTCGTGCGATGCACGCACATGCAACATATGTCATACGATTTTGGTGGACGCAACCACGACGCAGACTGCATGCAGCAAAGAATTGACCAGACAATTCTTTGCTACGACCATTCTGCGTCTTTTAGAACACCAGAAGTATGCAAAACAGAAGTACAGAGCACATACGACAGGCGTGCGTGTGACGCAGAGAACGATATACTGAAATTCCAGAAAATTCACAAAGAAGGCATACATTTCTCAAAAGAGATTCATACTTTTGACCTGCTTTGAATGTACATATTTTGAGGCGCTCTTGCAACCCGTCGTACGTCTTTATAAATCATGCGATTTTGCAGAGTTTTAAAACGTACTATTTAAAAAGACGCACGACGGGTTGCAAGAGAGGCCTAAGATAAGATTTATTCAGGTTGAAAACATCACACATGCCACAATGAATCTCCATTATGTCTAGTTGTGCATGCAACTTCTGAAAATTAGACACCTCTTGTTGTTCTTAACCGATTACCACACATTAACTCCTTTTGGCTCCTTAAGAGAGAATGGCTTTGGAAAACATTGTGGGAAATGAAGAAATTGCTTGTGACAAGCAATTTCATCATTTCCCACAATGTTTTCTACACAAAAATACCAAAACAGGTTAAATTTCATTCACTTGAATTTGCCGTCTGCAAGATCTTTGAAATTGGAACAGTCGAAAATATGTCGTTTGGTAATGGGTTAAACCATCTGTCCACCCCACCCCCACTCCCCTAAAAAATTGACTTGACACAAAAACAACATAGTATTATCTATTTGACAGATATGCTACAGGTAGAACTACAGATGTTGTGTTAGACGTAGGTGACGGTGTAGCCCATGCTGTCCCTATATATGAGGGGTTTGTTATCTAGTAATGGTTTATTTATTTGACAGATATGCTACAGGTAGAACTACAGGTGTTGTGTTAGATGTAGGTGACGGTGTAGCCCATGCTGTCCCTATATATGAGGGGTTTGTTATCTAGTAATGATTTATTTATTTGACAGATATGCTACAGGTAGAACTACAGGTGTTGTGTTAGATGTAGGTGACGGTGTAGCCCATGCTGTCCCTATATATGAGGGGTTTGTTATCTAGTAATGATTTATTTATTTGACAGATATGCTACAGGTAGAACTACAGGTGTTGTGTTAGACGTAGGTGACGGTGTAGCCCATGCTGTCCCTATATACGAGGGGTTTGCCATGCCTCACAGTGTCATGAGAGTAGACATAGCTGGTAGAGATGTCACCAAATATCTTAAATTACTCCTTAGAAAAGAAGGATTTGACTTCCATACATCAGCAGAGACTGAAATTGTTAGAACTATAAAAGAAGTAAGTAAAGGCTTTAAGCCTTTCAGAGCTACATATATCGTCGGTGGGGAGTCAAAACCTCGTAACTCCAGCTTATTCAAGCTGTAGTTACGAGGTTTTGACTCCCCACCAACGATATGAGGGGATAAAGGCATTCTGAATTGGTTGTCTCAAATCAAAACCCTATGTTGTGGGTACTTATTTGAATTGTTTCGATGAGACGATTCCAATAAGCACCAACAATATATGTTTTGATGAACAATAAATGAAATACAGTCTAACCTGTATTAAGAGACCGTCTTTGGGATTCACCAAAAAAGGTCACATATGACAGGTGGTCTCTTAATTGAGGGTCAGGCAGAATTGGTAAAATTTTCAAAGTACATGTACGATCAATGTTTTGTATTTATTGCATGCTAAAATTTATTTACAAATGAATATACTCTACATATATAATAAAACTAAATAAAATGATTGGTAGAACACGCCTTATATAGTAAGAATAACCGTCAATCGATCAACTAAGTTTCCTCTACAATGCACTGACTATCATGGTGAAAATCAGCATGTCAGCAGACCTTCAGACATGTCAAATAATGAATTGTCCTCGATCCAACATTTGCTATTTTGTCATTCCCACTGTGCAACATTAATTTTGAAGTTCTTCTTGATGAAAAGATCGGCCATTTCAAACAACCAAAACTGTAAATTGAATTCGAGAATTTGCCAAAAATTTCATCCTATCATTGTTTGTGCCTACTTGATTCGCGAATTCGAAGTTGCCAATACTCAAGGGATCCTTAATCGAACAAATATTTTGGTCGTTCACAAGCCCATCCCCACTAAGAAAATTACAATCAAGTTCGACACGGTGACATCATTTTTTACGATAACTTAATTCTCACGCTATTTGATTTTGAACACCGTTAACTTTCGTTTCCGTCTTAGAATCCATATTTTGAAATTACGTCCCCGGGGAAAAGTCGCTAAAAACAGTTTCGATGGTTGATTTGGGCGCAGGTTTTAAGGTCGCTTGTCGGATAAGACAGGGAGTCGTTTAATTCAGGGTCAAATTATAGCAAAATGCTTCGGGAGGAAAAAATACGGTCACATATGACAGGAAGTCGCTAAATTCAGAGGGTCGCTAGGGCAGGTTTGACTTTAATGCATTTTGAAATGCTTCCAACCCCACTTATCTGAACCTCTGGCCATCATGGAGTAAAAGATTTAGAAAGAGATGTAAACATACTTCTTGATTTACATAAAGTATATGCAGTTACAAATACAAGTTAACTTCACAAAATGATAATTAATACCATATATGCAATTACAGCATTCCAAAATATGTGAAATAATCAAGCAGTGTTCTCCCCAGCCTAATAAGCTGTATCGATCCCACTACAGCTTCATGAAAATTAGTGTAATGCCCCTACAGCTTCAAAATTGCCCCTACAGGTTAATTTCTTCAAAATGATCCCCAAATAGAGACATTTAGATGTATTTCATGTCAAAAACTGAAAGGTAATGCATCTCTATAAATTAATACATGTATATAATAATTATGTATAAAACATTATGGAAAAAGAAGAAATTGCTCAAATTGAGCAATTTCTTCTTTTCCCATTATGTTTTTATTCACAATTAATTGCATGTTCAATGTGTTTCAAAGTTTACCAATACTTATAATTTGCCACTACAGCTTTAAATTATTCTGCGGAGAACCCTGAATCAAGAATGGTTTCGTTTATCTTGAAGGACATCAAAAGGCGCCAATGTTTGGGAAAACGGTTAAAGATTTATATATGCGTTTTCAGAAAACCTGTTATTTATCAATCAACCCAATGAAGGAAGAATCTATGGAGGTAGAAAAATCACCGTACACACTGCCAGATGGAAGCTCTATAGAGGTGGGTAAACTGTAAAAATAATTTTGTGCCTAATACATACTGTAAGTGGGAGGTCAAAACCTTGTTACTACAGCCTGTGCCAAATAGAACTTTTTGTGGATATTGCATTTAACTCTTTCCCAAACGACAAAATATTAGGGTAGTTCAATTCAAAAGCTGCTGCAGACAACCAAATGGATATTAATAAAGGTTACATTTATGTACAATATAGCTCAGAAAATATTGAGGCTAAAGGAGAAAGTGCTGATGATCAGCACTTTCTTCTTTTGCATCAATGTTTTCCAAAGCCCCATCTATTACCGACGTCAAAACCAGGTCTTGTTTGGGAAAGGGTTAAAGATTTCGTATTTACAAGCAGTTTACAATTTATTTTGACAATACATCTCATCAAAAGTAAGTTTAAAAAAAAGAAGCAATAGGGAACATCTGCTTATAGCAGTTCAATATCAAACCCTACATAAAACCAAAGTCTGACCAAGGGCTGGATTTCATACCACTTCCAATGGATGTGCTTATTTATGTGAGCCAGGACTGGAATCCTGGAGCTAGTGTCACAGCCTTGGTGTAGTCAGCACTTTTTGCATTGACAACAAGTATCTGGTGTTGTATGCAACACATAAGGTCCCCTACCGGCTTCACATTGACTCAATATGGTAATCAATAATAGATTAAGTTGCAGGATCCATTTTTTGCCATATTTTCACTATTTCCGTTACCATAGCAACCGCACTTTTCGTCAAAGAACAAAGATAAAATGATGTGCATAATCTACACATTGCCATCTAGTCATATACCAAGTCTCATCAAATTAGCTTGCTTACTTATTAACTTATCGCAGGATCCAATATTTTTTGCCATATTTTCACTATTTCCGTAACCATAGCAACAACAATTTTAGTCTAAAAACAAAAATAAAATGATGTGCATAATCTACACATTGCCATATAGTCATATACCAAGTCTCATCAAACTAGCTTGCTTAGTTATTATCTTATCGCAGGATCCCATTTTTGGCCATATTTTCACTATTTCTGTAACCATAGCAACCTCAATTTAAGTCGAAAAACAAAAATAAAATGATGTGCATAATCTACACATTATACCATCTAGTCATATACCAACTTTCATCAAAAACGCTTGCTTAGTTATTAAGTTATCGCGGGATCCAGATTTGAGCGGACAGACGGACGGACAGACTGACGGACAGACGGACAGACGGACGGACGGACGGACGGACGGACTGACGGACGGACGGACGGACAGACGGAGGGCAAACCTATAGTCCCCTCCGGTGTGAACACCGGTAGGGGACTAAAAACTTCAACCTGGTTTTTATTGTCGAGCCCGCTTGCGGTGAGCTCGACATAGTTGTCACAATGGCGGTTCGGTGTATGTGCGTTAGTGCGTTAGTGCGTGCGTGCGTTAGTGCGTGCGTCCGTCCGGATGGAGCTTGTCCGGGCCATAACTTCACCATGGATGGAGGGATTCAGAAATAACTTGGCACAAATGTCAAGCTCAGTAAGGCGGAGTGTCGCGTGCAAGAACCAGATTCCAAGCTCAAAGGTCAAGGTCAAACTTGGAGGTCAAATGTCAAAAATGAGAAGATTTTTGCTTGTCCGGGCCATAACTTCACCATGGATGGAGGGATTCAGAAATAACTTGGCACAAATGTCAAGCTCAGTAAGGCAGAGTGTCGCGTGCAAGAACCAGATTCCAAGCTCAAAGGTCAAGGTCAAACTTGGAGGTCAAATGTCAAAAATGAGATGATTTTTGCTTGTCCGGGCCATAACTTCACCATGGATGGAGGGATTCAGAAATAACTTGGCACAAATGTCAAGCTCAGTAAGGCAGAGTGTCGCGTGCAAGAACCAGATTCCAAGCTCAAAGGTCAAGGTCAAACTTGGAGGTCAAATGTCAAAAATGAGATGATTTTTGCTTGTCCGGGCCATAACTTCACCATGGATGGAGGGATTCAGAAATAACTTGGCACAAATGTCAAGCTCAGTAAGGCGGAGTGTCGCGTGCAAAAACCAGATTCCAAGCTCAAAGGTCAAGGTCAAACTTGGAGGTCAAATGTCAAAAATGAGATGATTTTTGCTTGTCCGGGCCATAACTTCACCATGGATGGAGGGATTCAGAAATAACTTGGCACAAATGTCAAGCTCAGTAAGATGGAGTGTCGCGTGCAAGAACCAGATTCCAAGATGAAAGGTCAAGGTCAAACTTTGAGGTCAAATGTAAAAAATGAGTTGATTTTTGCTTGTCCGGGCCATTCCTTAACTTGGCACAAATGTCAAGCTCAGTAAGGCGGAGTGTCGCGTGCAAGAACCAGATTCCAAGCTCAAAGGTCAAGGTCAAACTTTGAGGTCAAATGTAATTTGGTTTTATGGACTTAGCATAAGGTCCCTTTTAGCGTGACGGGTCTATGGACTTAGCATAAGGTCCCTTTTAGCGTGACGGGTCACATATGTATACTCAAATTAATCCATTCTGGTATCTCGTTATAAATACATAGACATGTAATATTTTGTGAACAATAAACTGTCTCACCATGATCCCCATCATTCCAACTTATTTTGTCCCCACTTTTACAACGCCATTGTAATGACAGCTGTAGACATAGGTATGGTCTTCTTTCTTCAAAATGAGCGGGCTCGACATGTTGCCCTTCGGCATCTAGTCTATAATCTTATTAATCATTATGGCCTAGATATTTCTTTTATCATCTTATCGCTGCTTTTCAACAAAAACCTTGTTACTGCAGCTTAAAACAAATTGCAATTACGAGGCTTTCATTGAAAAGCGACGTTATGTATACCTCATACTAAGACATATCATGTTGATTCCAGATTGGACCAGCACGTTATCGTGCCCCAGAGTTGTTATTCAGACCAGACCTGATAGGAGAGGAGTGTGAGGGTATACATGAGGTGTTGACCTACTCTATACAGAAGTCAGACATGGATCTACGACGGACACTGTTTGCCAATATTGTACTGTCAGGGGGTTCTACATTGTTTAAAGGTAGGTATAGTTATATATTAGGGGTGTCATAACCACGTTATCGTGCCCCAGAGTTGTTATTCAGACCAGACCTGATAGGGGAGGAGTGTGAGGGTATACATGAGGTGTTGACCTACTCTATACAGAAGTCAGACATGGATTTACGACGGACACTGTTTGCCAATATTGTACTGTCCGGTGGTTCTACATTGTTCAAAGGTAGGTATTGTTCAACAAGGCCCTTGGATAGGATTACCCACAACAGCATCCTTTATACAAGGTAAACCCCTCATTCATTTATCAACATGGAATCCCCTGAATCCCCTTTCTAAATATAGAAACAGTGCAACACCTCTTTGACGTTAAGTTCATAGCAACCTTAACAACGTCATATACCCCTTGGTCTAAAAATAGTAACTGGCAGCGCCGGCAACACCCCCATATAACCTGCAGCATCCCTAACAAGTAGAAAACCCGCAACACTGGCGGCAACAGGCAGCAGCCAGCAGCATTGTGTATATAAAGGGTTCGCTTAGCATACTAGCTCAAACCAAAGCAAGACGTCAATCTTGCATAATATGACAAAATCCTGTGAAGAGTTCGAACAATCCAAGGAAACTTGTCAGGATTCAACATGGAAGCAGCTCTTCCTCCTCCCCCAACCAGTCATTTCCTGCGATTAGGCCCTTATGGCATTTTAAACTATGTAGACTCAGGTCAGCTTAAATGTATTTTTATAATATGCCCGAAGGGTCGTTTTATGTTATGGCCCCGGTCGTCCGTCCATCTGTCTGTCCATCTGTCCGTCCGTTATCAATTTCTTGTGTGCGCAACTCCTCCTACAGTTTTGATCGGAATTTAATCAAACTTGCCACAATGATTCTCCATGGTGTCTAGTTGTGGACACCGCTTACAGAACTCTTTTCGTTCTTGAATTATCTGCCCTTGAATTGAAAAAATGGCCAATTTTACTGACAAGCCCCTGTCGGGCGTATATGCCCCACTCTGCGAAGCTCTTGTCTTATATAAGGTAATATGTTTTATGAGAAGATTGAAAAAAAGAAAATGATATCTGTTCGAGGAAATAATTGATTAATAAGAAAAGTCAAATAAAGATTTATTGGTTTTGACATTATGGTCATTATTTAGTAACATGTTTGTCTAGATCTCTGTGTGCACATACATCCACATCACATTAATGCAACTCCTACATTTATGGACAGATTTGGGGCAGAACAATTCACAGAATGTTCCTAGCCACCTAACTATGCATATTTTACAGTAACACTGCATCATGGAATTGCTTAAT